>APFE031453130.1:63872-84815 GCA_000404065.3 Pinus taeda
AAGCTTCTAGGCCATATTATTTCAAAAGATGGCATCAGAATTGATCCGGAAAGAATCCAAGCCATTCTGCAAATCCCTTATCCGAGAAACATCAAAGAGTTGCAAGCATTCCTTGGAAAAATCAATTTCCTAAGGAGATTTATCCCAAACTTGGCTGAGCTGTTAAGACTGTTAAGCAACATGTTAAAAAAAGATTCCAAGGTGAAATGGACTCTAGAGGCCAAGCAAGCATTTGAGAGTATTAAAATTGCACTAGCCCAAACTCCGGTCCTCACGAGCCCACAGTTTGATTAAGGATTTTATCATCTTTTCTTTTGCTTCAGATCACACGATAGCTGTTGTCCTTCTGCAAAAGGACGACCAAGGAAATGAGAAACCAATTGCATTTTTTAGCAGAGCCCTTAGAGATGCTCCTTTGAAGTACCAAATCATGGAGAAGCAGGCCTATGCTCTCGTTAAGGCAATCAAGGATTTCCGAGTTTACATTTTATATTCACATGTGATCGCCTATGTCCCACATGCTGTCGTAAAAGACATATTATCTCAAGAGGGACTAGAAGGCAAAAGAGGCAAGTGGATTGCCAATATCCTTGAATATGACATTGAAATAAGACCCACCAAACTCATAAAGGGACAAGGTCCACCATTATCCAATTTCTCGAAACCAATATCCTCTCCAGATTTGGCTGCCCTGAGAAAATCATTACAGATAACGCCGTTGCCTTCAAATCCAAAAAAAATGATTAATTTTTGCCATAAATTCCACATCACCCTGGGCCACTCCACAGCCTATTATCCTCAAGGCAATGGCCTGGCCGAATCTTCCAATAAGAGCTTGATTAATATCATCAAGAAAATGTTGGAAGAAAACAAGAAGAACTGGCACAAAAACTTATCAATGCCCTTTGGGTAGACAGACTGTCAACCAAGAGGTCCATTGGGATGAGCCCTTATGAGTTAGTATATGGTATGGAGACCAGATTTCCATCTTCTCTGGGCATTCTTGTTATCAAGCTACTACAAGAAATTCAAGCTGAACCAAATGATATTCAACGAAGAATTAATCAGACCATTCATCTTCAGTAAACTAGAGAGCAAGTTTACAACAGAGCTCAGATCTTACAAGACAAACTAAAGAAAATATTTGACAAGAGGACTAAGGCTAAGGATTTCTGTGTTGGCAACAAAGTTTTGAGGTGGGACTCACGAAGAGAAAATAAGGGGAAGCATGCAAAGATCGATTTTTTATGGAAAGGCCCGTTTGTCATTAGCGTTGTGCAGGGCAATAACACGTATTTTCTCAAATCCACAGCTGACAGCACAGTGGAGGACGGCCCTGTCAATGGCTGAATGTTGAAACATTATCGAGATCCCTTTTAAAGGATACAATGCCCCTGTATATATTTGAAGGTTAGTATTTGTATATATGTCAGCACTTTCCTCTTTTGTTTGTTTTGTTTTATGTATATAAGCAATCGATTACTTGGAACCAAAAAGTTATGGAAACAATGTTTCTCTGACAAATGACAGCAAGTTCACATTTTTGATACATAAAGAAACAATTGTCACAGGATCTGGTGAACCAGATTCTGTTTGAGAACCATCAGTACATGGTGATATCATTATTTCAGACCTTGTACCCTGTGAAAACCTTTTTCAGGCCAGCTAGAAATTTCTTGAGAAGATGTCGCTGAAGCTCTCTCACAGGATATAGTATCTGAAAGTTTTGAAGGTTTTATTTTTGATAAGCTTCTCTAATCTTCTGAGCTCAAAGGAAGGCAATGATTGCTTCCACACCATCCTTCCTTCATCATCTATTTTCAAAATTGGAACTCGAGCAAATCTATCCAAAGGACAGTCAGAAACTTGGTTGCCTGTGGGAAATGTTGCCGCAGTATCAATACAATTTTTTGTCAAGGATGTTGTCACTGCTTTTACCACATTTATTGAATGGATCTTCAGCATCTCTGTTTTCTTTCCTCTACTGTCCACTTAACTCCTCTGTGTGGATGATGCTTACAGTTATTTTGGTATATCCACAAATTCAAAAAGCACCTCAGTTCTACTCATTTATAACCTAGAGTAAAAAAGATCAATGGCATTTTCAGTGGTAATTATTGTGTGTAGATCCTGGACCTCCAAATGCACCACTCTCAGACCTGCTAATCACAAGGGTACCATTTACGTTGCATTGCTTTTTTGAGATGATTGTTTACTTTGGCGTAGAACTACCAGCTCCAGATTTGGCATGTGAAGCTTTCTCTGGTGTGCAAACAAGTTAATGCCAATGTTGATATTGTAAAGTTTGTTTTTTTTGTCTGCAAACTGCCCTTCAAATTTTTTGGACACATCCAAACACATTTCCTTATCTGGTATCAGACCATGTATTCTAGCTTTTATCAAACTAGGCTTATGCTCTAAATTAACCTTTGTGTGATCTAAAAAGCCATAAGCCTTATTTAGAGATAAACATTGTGGGTGATGTGCAAGACAGATTCACAGCCTCAGCACGACCCCTGATTTCAATGAATCCGTCCACAGCACTCTGAGCACTGATATATATCCATATGGTGTGTTTCTGAGCAATTATGTGCTCTCTGCTATCTGTTTTCTGTATTGGAAATGATACCAAATGGACAATTTTGTCCTGATAATGAAAGAAAGGTTGGAAGGATCAGGCGATATGGAAGTCCAAAACTCGTTCAAGGGGCCTCTTAACACTCTAAGCTCAATAGAAAATTCATTGCCTATCAAAAGGAGCATATTAAATTTCATCTCTGCAAAATCAAAGTCCTTCACAAATTTGTCAGATGCAATTTCAGTCAAGGATCTTGCCAAACCAAAGAATCCTTACAATAAGAAGAAAAGGCATTTGTTAGTGAATACGTTGTTACTGGTACAGATGCTGGACATGGTAGTTTATTGGTGGCAATAGGGGAAGTTGGTTTTCTTATTGGGTTAGAAACAAACAGGATATCTCGAACGGTTTTGAATTTGATAGAGGTTCTTCTAATTCAACATGGGGTTCTGTCCGTGCAGCAATGGGACATCCTGATCCTTTCAATTTAAAATATGTTTTCATTTGAAATGAAGATTGTGGCAAACAATATTACCGAGCAAAGATTTGGAGCAACAAAAATTAGGAATCTGTTTTTTCAGCGATGGCACTGTTAGATATTCCTACGCATTTCTATATATCATATGAAGCCGAGGGTTGGACCAAATTGATGACCTCAAGGCAATTATATTAAATCTCATTATGCAATAAAATTGGCTTATCCTGATATCCAAATTATCTCCAACTGTGATGGATCTTCTAAGCCACTAGATCATCCTGCAGACCGGTATGATTACCATATTTATACATCTGCAAGCAACATCTTTTCTATGGTTCATAAATTTGATAATGTACCACGAAGTGGCCCAAAGACATTTGTTAGCCTGTGGACCCAATTGGGATCAGCACTGTTTATGCCCTCCTCAAAACAACATTACAGGAACATCCAATAAAACAATGCATTCAAACAAAAGCAGTCTGGCTCTTCCTATTTCTATGAGTAACTCTGAGAATAAAATTAGAGATTCTGAACAGGACTTGCGGCTACCTCCCTTGCCTCCGTTACCTCCTCGAGGAAAAACTCCAGAATGTTGATGTTTCACCGAGGCCACTTTCTCTGAAGTCATTCTCTCTAACTGATTTGCGGGGTTCTGCTGGACGTCACGCAGCCCAATTTTAAAGGTTATCGAGAGATCACCATTGCCCTGTGCTTAACACTTTTTGTATGTCCATTATGCCTCTTGTTTACGGAGTTAAAAAGCTTCAGGAATAAGGTTCTTAGCGTAAAAACATCCTTGTTAAAGTAGGAATAAGGTGGAAAAAATGTGCTGAAGACCGTCTCCAAAAGTCGTCAAAGATTTGATAATTCAATCCAACTCTTTACAACAAACATTCTCTCGACAACCATAACAAGTGGGGTTCTGTAGCATTGTGCAGACGGTATTATTTACACTTCTGAAGGGACAGAGAAGATGACTCAAGGGGCTATGAGTGCGAACATTCAAAGATGATCAGATACACAGGTTCTCCATTATGAATTCAATGACGATTGTTCTCTTCCTCTCTGGCACGGTGGCAATGATCATGATGAGAACTCTGTATAGGGATATCTCAAAATACAACCAGTTGGAGACACAAGACAAAGCGCAAGAAGAGACAGGATGAAAATTGGTCCATGCAGAAGATTCAAGCCCCTTACTCGTTCGAGCTTACTTTGTGTATGTGGGAACTGTTGTTCAGTCTTTTGGAATGACACTTGTTACAATAATATTTGCTATGCCTGGTTTCCTTTCTCCTTCCAACCATGGTGGGTTGATGACAGCTATGGTTCTATTGTGGGTGTTCATGGGTTTGTCCGCTGGCTTCTCCTCTGCCCGGCTATATAAAGATGCTCAAGGGCGCAGAATGGAAGAAAAACACACTAAAGACTGCTTTCACGTTTCCTGGAATCGTTTTCTGCATTTTCTTTGTATTTAATGCATTGATCTGGGGAACCTGCAATTGAGGATCCAGTGAAGACCAATAAAATCCCCAAGCAGATTCCAGAGGAAGCTTGGTATATGCGGCCCATTTCCTCAATACTAATTGGAGGCATTTTGCCTTTTGGAGCTGTATTCATTGAATTGTTCTTCATATTAACTTCAGTATAGCTGCATCAGTTCTACTATATATTTGGGTTCCTGATCATTGTCTTTGTGATCCTCATTGTTACATGTGCAGAGATCACCATTGTCCTGTGCTACTTCCAATTGTGCAGCGAAGATTACAACTGGTGGTGGAGATCTTATTTGACTACAGGCTCCTCAGCATTTTACTTGTTTCTCTATGCCACATTCTATTTCTTCACCAAGCTGGAGATAACAAAGTTGTTTCTGGAATTTTATATTTTAGCTACATGACCATCATGTCATACTCAATTTTTGTTTTGACGGGTAAAATAGGTTTCTATGCATGCCTTTGGTTTGTGCGGACAGTATACTCATCAGTGAAAATTGACTGAGGCTCTGCATGCAGCTGCTATTTTTCAGAGAGGCCGTTTAAGTTTTAATTTAGGGGAATGGTGCTTGCTACTTTTATGTTGTGTTAGAGGTTTTGGGTAACATTGCAGGAGACACCAATACATGCTGTTGAAGCTGCTTCCATTCAGTTTTTTGGCGGATTTCCTAATTCATCAAAACAGTCATCAAAACATTCATAAGCATGTTGATGTTAAGGTTTCGCTTCGTTTTTCATATTGATACAGCCTTTTAACATCAGTCAGTGCATGATAAGGTGTTGGCTAACCGTGATTCATTGCCAATAAGTATTGCCAAATCAGGTGGCCTTTTCCAAATCATCACTTCCATTTGTCAGGTCATGTAAAGTTGCCAAAACAGAAGACTTCCCAAGACAGCTTTGTACATGCAAAGAGCACTCAGAAGACAGCAAGAGCAGCGCTGTCATATACAGTGATTCAGTTAAAAAGAAACTGTTCTTCAGCTTACAATTTTTCAGTCACTAGTATCAAAAGAAAGGAGCACTTCAGTTTTTACATCAGCAACCCTTTTTCAAAACAGAATAGGAAAAAACCCCAGTTTTTGTGACATGTTTTGAAGCCATACTCAGGCAGAGAAACATGTAGTAATAAGCACGCAGAAGAAAGCAGGCAGTGCTATATGTGCGCAACGATTCAGTTCATGAGAGCGCTATGTCTGGGCCTCAAGGAACCAAGTCATTTAGCGGCCAACCAAGAAGTGTTACAGTCTACAGCGACAATAGAAGATCAAGGCAGTCTGACCTGCTGTTCTTGGCTTTTCACAAGAAAAGGCCATCCCCAAGTGGAGCCATTGTTAGCCTCCTATTGCAATAGGGGTTCATATTTCATGATTGACTATTTGCATGCCAAATATGTCATCTTTTTATTACTGCAAAGGTTCCATATTTCCAGAGAGTTTCATTTGGATAAGTTATTCAAATTTTTGAAGAGTTGTTCAGTCAAGGGAAGGCCAAACAGTTTAAACTTGGCTTCCTTGGGTTTCAATTGCTTGCTTTAGAATATAGAGATGAATATCTGGCCAAACAAGCTTAAAACTTGGCGGATTGGTAAATAGGTAGAGAAACAAGGGCGCTCATCAGCTTAATCTGAGCCCTGGAAGAGACAAGGATCGATTTAGATAGGAGGATAGCTGAAAGAAAGGTTGAAAGGCTGGGTATGCTAGTTCAAGTGCACCCAAACCAAAAGAAGAAAAAATGTTAGGAGAGTAGGCCGGGTAGGTAGCATTGTGGTGGCAGAATCATGGCTGGTGATCCGTTTCATTTTATGTTCTCAAGCGTCATATCCGTTCGCATCTCAAGCATAAGGCAGTTTCCATTTGGAAGAGCTCAAGTGAGGCATGTCTGAATTTCCCTTCTTTCCCCAAACACTCGCTAACTTCCCCTAATCCGTTAAAAAAAGTCCTATTTCCCTTTTAAAAGCCTAAGAATTTTATCCTTAGCGCTTTCTGATCAAATTGCATATTAACTTCTAACTTATTGTATAAATCCCAGTTATTCTTCCCTCCCCATACTAAAAACATATACAAGATCCCCCTAAATACATATCCCCTCCATTGGTTGAAATATAACCATAACTACTACAAGGGACTACAAGGGACTATTAACCTTTAGTTCTGTTTTAGATGGTTGTGTAAGAGATGATTCTAAATCAAAGCAATATTACACCCTGTGTTGATAAAAGGCTACACAATCTTCTGTGTGTTCATGACAGAGTGCATCACAAAGATCTACAGCCTGCACTCCTGAGAACCCAAAGACAATAAATCAACATTCTCCCTTCCATGGCAATTAAATCAGTCAGGATCACATGTCTTACGCAGCCTTCTATGTCTCTATCATGGAACACTACTTAAATTTCAGGATAAAATTCATTCAGACAAACATTACCTCTACTCCAGCAGACAGGTTGAGTGGTTTGTCATCACAGTTGCCTAAAAAGAAACTGGACAAGACATCATTGTAGGCTTCTCCAAATCTATTGAAGGTTGTTGCAAGCAAGATCTTAGAATATTCCAAAAATGATGTTGCAGTTCTATGAGTAGACACCTTTGGCAATCTCGTCTTACAGACCATTTTGAAATTACTAGAGGCAAACAAAGAAGCGGTGGTAAGGGTGATAACTGTCCATTGGGTGGTTCTGAAGACAATGTTATGAGAGAGAGCAAAATGTTCTGGAAGTTGCAGTCAACTTCTAGTAGATTTTGGTCGTTTTACATTGCGTACAGTGAATGAAGAGACACTGCTGCCTTTTTCTTGGATGGAAGCTTTGAATGGACAGAGGTTAAACATGTTTATTTGGATTTTGAATGTATAAGGACTAAGTTTGAGGTACCTCCTACATCAAAGAATCAGTCAAAATTGTTCCCTGTCCTTGACAAATGTGGCATGTTAGCTGTTATTGACCAGATTAAACTTCCACATCCAAAATACCCTGCTACACGAGTTGTAATTCAAGTGCCAAACCTTGGCTTCCACTTTTCGCCTTCAAGATATAGTAGGATCATGAATCTCCTTGCAAATTTTAATGAGAGAGATGCAATAAAGGATGGATTAGATGAGACAAATTCAAGAATGGGGCATACATCTTGGCACCCTGCAGATATGGAAGGGGATGCTAGGGTTCTCTTTTGGGGGGGAATTGGTAATTCTGTTGCCGAGTGGCAATCTTGTTGGCTAGCCCTTGCTGGGTCTTACTTATATGCCTTGGAGTCTAAAACTTCTCAAACTTATCAGCGGTGCTGCAACATGAGTGCTAAGCAAATTATGGAGATCCCACCAGCAAGTGTTAGCGGATCAGACTTCACTGTTGCCATAAGTAACAGGGGCTTTGATATCCAAAAGGCATTGGAGTCCTCTAGCGCAATTGTCCTGCAGTTCAAAGATGAGCATTCAAAGGCAGAATGGATGAAGGCATTTGTTCACGCTATATATAAAGCATCTGCCCCTCTGTCCATGAGCATACCTGGAAATCTTAGTGGTGTTGAATCTGAAGATGAAAGTTGTCAACCAGTGGTTGTGTCAGAGAAGACAAATTTGTCTGTTGTCGGTACTCTGCTTGAAATGAAGCTCTGATCTATGGGAAGGAAGATGAGGAAAAGGACAGAGTTGGTGAAGAAAGAATGCTTTTGGCACTATTTGCTGGTGGAGGCAAGGTGAACCTTATACAGCAGGAGAATGATTTGACTGTGAGGATGACATTGCATTCCCTGAGGATTGAAGATAAACTTCAAGGTCGTGTCTACAACATGCAAGTATATTGCTTGTTCTGTGCTGGAAAATGATAGTCAAGGTCCAGTTGAGGAGATCATTAATAAATGTAGCACAGCGTTAGCAGAAAACATTTCAAAGGAGGATGAGTTTTTTAAAGATGTATTGCCAGATTTTAGTTGCCCTTCTGATTTTTCTTCCATCCCCCAAAGCATCTTAAGTTCTTTCCCCTCGACGCCAAAACAAAATCCATCACATGACTTTGGAACCCCTCTTACAAGTTCCAAATATGAACTTTTTGATTGGAATTTACCCGTAGAAGGAGAAAAAACCAAAGAGGAAGATATATCTGATTTTGTGAGTGTTACATTTGTTACAAGGAAGCCCAATTCTCCTCACTATGATTGAACAGACACTCAGATGAACATTCGCATGACAAAGCTTGATTTCTTCTACAACAGATGTATTGTTGTTTCTTTGATTGACTTTGGCATGGAACTGAGTGAATTAATGGAAGTCATATCTGAGAAAGCATCTCCACATAAATGATATGGCAGGTGATGCTGTTTTTCCAAGTGGAAACAAAGAAAGCACTGATCGATTATTTGTTAAAGGACTATTGGGCACTGGAAAATCTAGAGTTGTGTTTCAGCTGAAGATGAATGTCAATAGTGTTTGTATTTTCCTTAACAAGGACGATGGTTCTCAATTGGCCATGTTGGTACAAGAGAAGTTTCAGATGGATTTGGAAGTTCATCCAAATTCTATTTCCATTGAGGGGATGTTAGGGAACCTCAGGATCTGTGACATGTCCCTTGGTCCAGATCACTGGTGGGGCTGGCTTTGTGACATACGGGACACAGGTTCTGATTCACTTGTAAAGTGAAAGTTTCAGTCTTTCAGTGTAGATGATGATGATTTTGAAGGCCATGATTACAGTCTCATTGCCAGACTTTCAGCTGTACGGATTGTTTTTCTTTACAGGTTCATTCAGGAGGTAACGGCCTATTTCACAGGCTTGGCAATACCACAAGCTCAGCATGCAATCCAAGTTGTTGATAAAGTTAGAGGAATGGAGTGGCTTATTTCACAATCAGAAATTGATGATCACCTTCATTGAAGTCGGATGTTTCCCTGGACACTCCTATTATTATTGTGCCACAGAATTCTACAAGCAAAAATTTCATGCAGCTGGACCTGGGTCATCTTGAAATGTCTAACAATTTTGAGTGGCATGGTTGTAAGGAATCTGATCCATCTGTTGTACATCTTGACGTCCTTCACGCTGAGATAACGGGCATGAATATGGTTGTTGGGATTGATGGGCGACTGGGAAAACCAATGATACAAGAAGCTTGTGGATTGCATATCAAAGTGTGTCGCTCGCTACGGGATGTTTTCAAAAAGGTTCCTGAAGTGGCAGTTGACATACAGGTTTGGATGACAAGCTTTGAACGTTGTCTACAATTCCTGAAGTAATTCTGTCAGTCCTGAGTTAGCATTGGAAACTGCAGCAGCTTTGCAGATGAAGTTGGAGAAAGTGACTCGACGAGCCCAGGAACAATTTCAGCTTGTATTAGAAGAACAAAGCAAGTTTTCTCTTGACATTGATTTGGATGCTCCAAAACTAAGAGTACCGTTTCAGAGGGAAGTGAATGCCCGATACGACAGCGAAAGAACATCAGCAAACCGACAAAGAGTATCAGTTATGAATATCAGGGACTTTAAACACAAAGCAGATGGCAACAAAGGGATTGCGCAAAGATAAATAGAGCAGCTCAGAGCCATCAAAGCTCACCAGCGCATATTAAAATATCTTAAAGCCACTTAAGGGCAGCAGAACCGCCTGAAAGATACGGACAAAAGGATTCAAAGCGCAGTCCTCAGTTACATGACTTGAGTTGCCAGCTGCCTCAGCGCAGCTCTTTTTTAGATATTTATGTATTAATTTCCAGCCCAGCGATGAGTTAAAGACAGTTATTACATAGATATTTTTTCAGATATGATCTAGAGGTATTTTTTTGATATTTTCCCTATGACACCTGTTCAAGGGAAGTCTGTGAATATTTCCCTATATAAACCACCCTATAGTCAGTCTTAAGGAGCGGGAAAAACAAGAAAGAATAGGTCGATAGACTCTGATATAGATTAGTTATGTACATCTGATACAATTTCCTTAATCAAAGACTGCTGAAGTTTGGAAAATGGACTGTGTGTTGTGTTTTAATGTTTGAAGGGGGCATTACGGAATTCTAGAGCTGCAACATGACTCAATAAGTGCCTCTGATCTCTGTTTTTTTTATTTGTTTTATGCTCATAATATACTCGTATCACCATCTAAATAGCAGATAGAAAGATTAGTCTAGAATTTGCTGAGCCACACTCTATGCTCAAGGTCTGCTATTTCTTTATGTTTTCATCTGAACTGGTAATGAACGTGAATTCCCTTTGCCTCTTATCTCAGCAAACTCGCCCATGTTTTGGCACTTATCTAAGAAATTTTTATCAGCTCCTAGATAGAGCTATTTCCCCTTCATGCTGATATGCTAAATAAAGAGATTCTTGTGCTTCTCATTTCTTTAAACTTCCAATCCGGCTGGTTGATTTACTACACTCCATACCTGCGCTGTATTACTGAAAGTTTTTTGGCTGAAAGATCAAAGATTACTCAAAAGATTGGATAATGGACTGTCTACTATGCTTCTTTTTTTAAATGCCTGGAGGGTGATCACTGAATTCTCATGCTGTCATATGGACTAATAAAGTGTCTCTTGCCTTTGTAATATCAGTTCATATATGTTGGTATCATTATCACTATTTTCGATTGCAGAAAGGAGGACTAATCTACAATTTGCCTTACGGCATTTTACACTAAATTTTTGCAATGTTCTATATGTTTTTCTTCTGACTAAAAGTTCTAATATGAATACCTCATGACTCATATTAGTTCTTTATCACCCATGTATGATTGTTATTTAGGAAATCTTAACTGTTCCTAGATAGAATCCATTCACTTTACCTCGGTCAGCCGGATCAAAGATATCTTAGTTGCCTTACATCTCTGACCTCCACTTCATCCTTTTTAGCCCGAATAATTGTTTCATGAGCAGCTATCTGCTCCATATCCCCCTCGTGACCAAGAAAAACACACCAGCAGTCCCGCTCCTCTGACTCCATGCCCAATGGTTTGAAATTCATCGAACGATGCATTACCTCTCTACTTGAAGCTATTCTCTTTCCCACCAAAAAACAAAACCCCTTGTACTCAATAACTAGCCTAAGATCACCCTAAACAAAGCTAAATTACGAAGAGAGAGCCCTCTTTGATTGCAGGTAGGCTAGGACCAGCAATCCAAAGATTGGTCTGGTGTTACCTCGGCCGTATCCCTTAAGGAGCCAAGGAACAACCTGAGCGTTAACACCTTGGGGGTGTCACGGTAGGTGAAAACACAACACCTTTGACCTACATCCCATTTAGTAGCATTAAATCAGCCCTACATTACAGAGACTGCCAACCGAATACTCCAGGTTGCCCCACACACACACACACAATTTAGTAATGGCTGCAGAGATTGACAGTACAGGTGTTCAACTGCAAATTATCGAGAGGAAGTGGTTTACAACTTTACAGCAATTGGTGTTTATATTGAGGAGGCCATAGTTCCCCACCTCCTCCTCAAATGGAAGCACATAACGGCCAGCCAGTTGAGAAATATGTTGGATTTATCCATATTAAGGCCTTTACTTGCAGGGATTATCTGGAACAGCAATCAATGCACAGGAAAAATTCGTCCAAACAAAGAGTATATTTGAAAAACAGAGGAAGAAATATCAATGTTGCACATAGTTGCTTGAGAAAGGATTTGTCACTTCTAGAAATGAGAACGGCCATAGGAAATGGCATTTCTTGTCTTGTTGCCATTTCTGGAGCATTTCTTCAGCAAGAACGAAACCCCTCCTTCCGTTGCAATGTCCATTTCATTATAGGACATCACACGTCAAAAATCTGGAGGCTCTAGAAAATGAAGGGATTGGACTGTAAACTGAAATTAGGTGCCATAATGTTGAATAGAGTAGATGGAGTATAATTCATTTTGCTTGCTAAGATGTCCCGATTGCAACTGTGGACAATATACAAGGATGCAAAAGAAATGCAGACATGAAACGTATGTTATTTCTGGTCTATAAAATACTTAAAATACCTATTATAAAACAACAGCCCATCCCTATTATATTGCAAAGGACCATTATAAGCATCTTGCAATCCTGCCCGATCACAATCATAGATAGGAACAACATGAAACTGGTAGCGATGGTATGTTGAAGGCGGATCACAAGCCCCTGTCTCTGCAAGTTTGGAGTTCAACCAAAAGAATCTGAACTCAGCACTGCAGTCATATAATGAATATCCTCGCCAACAAATCATATCAATTACATAGTAGCTTTGATCTGCCTGCAGCAGAGATAACAGAACACAACAAGATTACAAAATCAACAGCCATAAAATCAAGACAACATAATTGGAAGCCTCAAACATGAAACATCGACATTCTGAAATATGCCAAATCATTAGATCACAAATTTACCTCATGAAATATACAATCCAAAATACAAAACGTGTGACCAGGGCCAGCAACATTTTTTGTCCTTGCACCATTTGGCAAAGCTGATGGGAAGCAATGCAAGATCCGTCCATTGCGAAGCCTGCTTACTGTTGTACCATTAGAAGAAACAACAAGGCATCGTTTGCCTGCAGGTCTTGGCAAAACATACCTGTTCACAAAGTTACAAACAAATATGAAGCCAATTCCTTCAACCATTGAAAGAAAGTGAAAACAATATCGCTATGTAAGTGTATCAATCTACCCATAAGTTTATCTTTATCGCATATTATCTATAACCACTCTGTCCAAAGTTACCAAGAACATTTTCATGAGAATTTTAAAAAAAAAAAGATATATCCTTTCTTGTATGCACCATTTCCTGAATGCCTTTTCCTGTTTATCATATTTGCTTCTCAATTTTTATTTTCTTCAGCTTCTTAATCCCCTTCTCTCCAAAGTGTCAATACTGCTAGCCTGACTGCCATATCCTTTATGAGAATCTGTTGAGTTTTTGAAGTAGGCTACTGCACTTAGTACCCCATACATCTCAAGCTCCTGTATACTTTCATATCAAAGAACTTCAGTGCCTCTGGATCTGGTAATTTGATCTTTAGAACATTCATCCTCCAGCTATGGGTGAATACCAAATTAACATTTCAGGAAAAGGCATGTACAACAAATGGTTGACCATGCAGTAACTTCATACAATTCATTTGTAGTCCATTAGGATGTATGGATGCACTTGGGTCATTTGGCAGAGGTTTTCAGTTACTGTGTGACTCGTCTCTATAATTTATTTGGGACTTGTGCTCCACACTCATGTGTATGATGGTTTATTATGCAATCTTTGGTGGTTGCAGACTGGTAGAACAATCTAATTTATTTATTTATTAATTATTACATTCACATCCAGTTGACTCTAAGATACATTCTGGTCATTATATGAATAAAAGGGTAGTTTAATGACCTCTTAGACCGTGTTTTAGTGGAGCTCAAACACAGGTATCTCATTATGATTATAATATATACTCAATATATTATTAATGTACTGTCGCTCTCAGATTTGAATTCCTGGCAACGATTGAATCTTGGATTATGGCAGTCTTTTACTGATTAGGCAGGCGGGAGAACCATATGGCATATTATAAGATTAACAGGCATCTCCTTTTCAAAGCAAATAAACTGCTGAAATATAACCAATGGAGAAAATATGCCACTTCACCTAGGGGAAGTCAGTAAGTTCATAATTTAAATTTGATTTAGCAACACAGTTGAAACTTTGCAACTAAGATAGGAATAGTTAGCCAGAAGGGTTAACTCAACTGGTTGTCACTAATATCAAAGGCCATTTGGCTAATTTCGTGCCAAAAGATGCCCAGTTCAAATCCCCTTGAAAGAGTTGCACTAGTCTGCAACAATTTTACTAGAAATACCATCCACAAATGTGGGGAAACATCCCTTTAGTTTCCTTGCAAGGTTTTCCTTGAGGCAAATAAGGAGAGTTGAAGCCAAATAAATCTTATAGAATCCCTTTGGCTAAGCTGACATGCTATGAGGGGCATATCTATGCCATCAAAATCACCTAGGACTTGCATCTGGCCTTGTCAACATCCACTCTGGGGGTTTTGAATTTCAACCGAGTTCTACGCAGACATGCTTGCCCTTATTGTATAAATATATGCTGTATTTTCCTCTGACCATTAATGAAATATAAAATACATTAGTCTAAAAACAATTGTTGATATCCAGTGCGAAAATACAGTGCTATGGGGAATCCAATTGACAAGGCGCAATTAGCAAATAGACATGTCAGTTTAGGAGTTTTGAGGTTTAGAAAAAGGAAAGTAGGGATTGAGGGTATAAAGACTAATGTGCATTTTCAAGAGAGATCAAGCCCCCCTTCTTTAAAAGCATGCAGAGGAGAGGTTGATCGCCTACAGCCGTTCATCAGATGATTGGAACACCCCGCTGTCTGGGTGGGTAGTCTTATAATTTAGAAAAATTCTTGGGTTAATGTCACCTCTTTCCTTTTGCAGGAGGAGGGATTTTCTATTTTCCCCTATTTCCATTAAAACCAGGCCAGTGAAGAAGAGCAGGGTGTCATAAAAGAATATATCAAACTATCCTTCTTTGCGTGAGTAAAATGTGCCTGCATCAGTTCCAACAGGCTCAAACTTCACGTACACAAGGCCTATGACTAAAACGGATTGTTCTTATCAGGTGAAACTTGACTGGTTAGTGAAAGTGGGTAGCTCATATAGCCCCTGCCAGGGTTCAAATCATCTTAGTGCTGGAATTTGCACTTGTACTTGTAGATGCATGCCAGTACATGCAACAGAAGTTGGGGTCAGTTGCAAGTCGGGATGACTTTGGCGGGTTAGATACCTAAGCATTTTCTATATCAGAAATAAATAAATAAGTGAATTCCCAAAAATGATATTATGTTTCTGGTTGAACACGAATCTATTTATGTTTGTGTTTGATTTTGACATCCTTAGAGACTTCCCTGGAGTATAGGACCATCTCCTCTCTTTGGATCATAAGCACCTGGTGCTTAGGATCATCTCCTCTTTTAGAATCACAATCAAAAGTCAAATTTAATTCCGGATTAGATAAAAAATGTTGAGTTCAGAGATTTTCTGTCTGCGGTTAAACATCTCAGTTATAAAGTTTCCTAGTCAATTTTTTTGCATGGGAGAAGAAGTCTTGGAGAAGATTATAATGGGAAATATTTTTGTAAGCAGGACAGTCTAGCAGGAAACGGTTTGCCATGTGTGTGACATATTGTGCGGACTCTTTATATCCAAATGGGTTTTGGGGTTTAAAGAGCTAATACTGGTTTTTGGGGTTTAAAGAGCTAATATTGTGCAGGTTCTTTCCTCCTAGTGGGTCTTGAGGTTTGGGGAATAAGCGAGAGAGCCATTCATTTCAATGCAACTAAGGCAATTTTAGATGCATTTATCCTGTGAGTGGAAAAGAATTAAGTAACATAGCGGACCACAGCAGAATCATTACTTCTTACCATTCGCGGTTAAGTCGGGGAGGAATATCGAGCATCCACTCTGGCAGCATGAGCTGGCGAGCGAACCACTGGCGTGCCTTCGCACCCTTCAGCTTAGTGGCTTCTTGAAAGCCCGCGCCATCAAGCCGCTTCCAATTCGGCACCCTCGAAGCAGCTTCGTCTTCTTCCTCTTCTTCTTTGGCTTGTGCAGGCAACTCTTCATCAACGTGATCGTTAACTGCTGTGATGGTTAGTTCATCCAATGGCTGCTCTGGAAGAACATGAACTCCCTCCTCATGCCGGAAATTAAAATCTGCGGGCTCCTCCGCCGATGAAGAAGAAAGTGATAATGCAGAGGCGGCAAGACGCCTGGCGTGCTGCTGCGAATCCCGGCGGCTCTCGCTCTGGCGCTTGAGTGCCAATTCCCTTCGCTTCTGCTGATCGGAAATCGTGTTCCGCTTGTGAACACGGCCAGCCGGGGCATGGGGTCCAGCCATGGCGATGGCTATGCCTGCAATTAAAAATATTCAGAGCGTTTCAAACCGCAGAAGAAGAGGCGATGAATGACTAAACTTTTAAATTTCTCTCAAGGTAAACGGCCCTTAATAACAGGGGCGGTATGATCGGCAGCGTTAAAAAGCCATATTTCTTTTGGTTTAAAATGCAGGTGGCAATAATGATTAAAACTATTTCACCATTCTCTTTGGATGCAGATATTTATTTATCATTTTTTTCTTCCATTTCTGGTGAATATAATAATTTATTATTATTTTGAGGGAAAAAATAAATTTTAAAATTTATTTAAAAAAAACAAAAATAATTTTAATCTAAATAATATTTTTTTTAGATAAGGTTATTTATAATTTTGATTTTTTTGGGCAAAGTTTTTATATTTGAAAGTAGTGTTTAGCTAAAAATCAAATATTATTATTGATAACACTTAATATTTTGTAATGGAAAATTTGTATTTATATTATTAAAGTGTTCATAGTTATAGTGGTTGGGGATATTTTTTGTTTTCCTCCCTTAAGGAATTTACAGGGTAAGTTTCTCAAACAAAACACCAAAGGACACCATTCACAAATGGATCACATATCAATACACCAGTATTTTTGATGTGGTTAAAACCCTCAAAAAAGGAAATAGTCCACGGCCTGAGCCAACGCGGTCACTTCAAATAATTTATTAATAAAATAATTAAAATTTACATAAGCTTCTCTCATGAACAGTCACCCTCCAAATGACCCTCCATGCTTTTTAAATAGAGATCATGGACCAATCGAGTGTTAAGTCACGAATCAAGTATCGGTAATACCGAGGAGAAAATGAACCGTCGGATCACATCATGATTAGAACATATCGTGACCGTTGGATTGTAAGTTACAAAAGTACATAGTAAAAAAACACACTTTACCTAACTCTACACTAGACCAAGTTATACTTAACTATTTCCTATGTGTTGGAATATCCTAACATCCCCCCTTAAGAACAACTTGGGATAGGATTCAATGATGTATAAATATGACATAATAGGAGAAGGAAGGAGGCATTAGAGCCTATCCCTGCTTAGTGACAACTTATTGAACTCCAACCATAAATCGAAGTTTAGTAACTTTGTCTTTGTGAGAGCCTTTGTAAAGATGTCTGCAACTTGATCATCTGTTGAACAATATTGCACTTCAAGAACATGGTCATGAATGAACTTTCTGGTGAAGTGCATCTGTAGTTCAATGTGTTTGTTGTGCTGATGTTGGAGTAGATCTTTGCATAGTTGAATGGCACTATGATTATCACACCAAAGTGTAGTCAGATGCTATTGTTGAAAACCAAACTCTGACAGGATTTGACAAAGCCACAGGGCTTCCTTACTAGCTTCTACGACGCCACGATACCCTGCTTCTACCGAAGAAAGAGAGATGGCACTTTGTTTCTTGAAATCCCATGTAATAGGTCCAAAACCAAGAGTGAAGACATAACCGGCAGTAGATTTCCAATCATCATGGTCACCAGCCCAATCGGAATCAATGAAACCAACCAATAAAGGAGATGCTTTTGCACTGTAATGAATCCCAAACTGAATTGTACCTCGAACATAACGAAGTATTCTTTTAGCTATTTTTCAATGACTTTCATGTGGGTTTTCCATAAACCGATTAATAAGGCCAACAACAAAGGAAAGGTCAGGACAAGTATGGGTCAAATACAGAAATTTTCCTACAAGTTGACAGTATAAGGTAGCATCAACTTCAGGGGAAGTACAAGTGACTGAAAGTTTGGCTCCATACTGAAAGGGAGAAGGGTCTAGCTTACAGTCTTCCATGTGAAAATGGCATAGAAGATCACAGGCATACTTGGACTGGGAAAGGGAAATACCTTCATTGGATTGTAAGACTTGAAGACCAAAAAATAATGCAAGTGTCCTAAGTCTGTCATTTCAAACTTCTTTTTAAGGTTGGACTTCACATGGTTTATAAGGTTGGGATCACTACCAGTAAGGATAAGATCATCAACATAAAGAACAAGAATGATAAGATACTTGCCCACTTTCTTGGTGTAGACAGTATTATCAAAATGACACCTAGAAAAAACCAGCATCTAAAAGAAAGCTATATATTTTGACATACCAATCCCAAGGGGCTTGCTTGAGACCATAAAGGGATTTCTTAAGCCAACATACAAGGCTGGAGTTTGTTTGTATAAAGCCAGTAGGTTGTTCCATATAAATTTCTTCATGCAAGTGCCCATGCAAGAAGGCAAATTTAACATCCATCTGATGGACTTCCCATTTGAAAGAGGCAGCAAGGGAAAGAACAAGGCAGATAGAGTTCATTTAGGCAACAGGGGAGAAGGTTTCAGTATAGTCAATGCCTTCAACTTGTGAAAAATCCTTAGCAACAAGGCGAGCTTTATGTTTATCAACTTTTCCATCGAGTCCATACTTGGTTCTGTAAACCCATTTGCATATAAGAAGTTTTCGTCCCTTTGGAAGAGGAACAAGATCCCCTGTATCATTTGTCAATAATGAACGATATTCTTCATTCATAGCTGCGTCCCAATCTGGATGGCCTGAAGCTTCTGCAAAGGTGTCAGGATCATAATTCGCTGAACCTTGAGCCAGTAAAGAAGAGGCTCTATCAAACTGAGAATGTGTACATCATTGATCTGTAGGATCACCTGCAAGAGCACCTACGGCATCCCAAGTAGCACGAAGCCATTTTGGAAGCTGAGGAGCTGAAGGAGGATCCTGATAAGGTGGGGGAGGAGGATTGTCATCCTCGCTGTCGTCATATGAAGAAGAAATATTTTCATAAATAGAAGGGACAGAGAGAGGTGGCACATCTGTTGAACTAGGCTCGTCGACCGATATATTTTCAACAAACTTTACATCTCTTCTAATGATAACATTTTTGGACTTAAGTGGAATAAGTCTATATCCTTTTACATCTTCAGAATATCCAACAAAAATACATTTTTCATTCTTAGGTTCTAAAGCTCTATGTTTCTCATCTGGAATATGGGTCCATGCTTCACTTCCAAAAACACGAAAGTGACTTACATCTGGTTTAATTGAGCTCCATGCTTCTTCTTCAGTGATATTCCTTAAAACCTTAGCAGGAGTGCGATTTACTATGTAATTTGCACAGTTAATTGCTTCAGCCCGAAAATTAAGACTAAGTCCTTTAGATTGAAGCATACAATTAGCCATTTACTTTAAAGTGTGATCCTTCCTTTCAGCTACACCATTTTGTTGTGGAGCATATGGAACAGTATGTTGCATTTGAATTCCATTCTTAGTGCAAAAGTTGATGAATTTGTTGTTAACATATTCTTCGCCATTATCGGATCTTAGCTTAAGAATTTGATGTCTAGATTGTTTTTCAACAAATGCCTTAAAGGCCAAGAACATGTTAAATACTTCACTCTTGAGTTTTAAGAAGTATACCCAAGTGTGTCTGGAGAAATCATCAACGAAAGTTAAGAAATACTTCTAGCCAGAGAATGAAACAACTGGAAGTGGACCACATAAATCACTATGCATAAGCTGTAAAGGGGCTGAGGCGTGCCAAGAGGCATGTTTTTCAAAACTGTCCCGATGATGTTTTCCGAGTACACATCCGGAACAAACACCATCTCTGCAAGATACCATAGGAAGACCTGTCAACATATTTTCTTTACATAGATTCTGAAGGGAGCGATAGTTTAAGTGACCAAATCGCTCATGCCAAAGTTTGCTCACTTCATCATTATGAGCAACAAATACTGAGGGAAGATTTGATGACCCAAAGTTGTGAAACTTATACAACTTTGTGGAATCATCAGCAATACCAGTAGCTAGAATCTGTTTAGGATCTCTTAGATCCTTGATTACAACATCATGAGGTGAAAATTCCACAATTTTACCTTCACCTGAATGAGTTATCTGATATACAGATAGAAGGTTGCTGGATAAGGTTGGAACACATAATACATCATTAAACTGACCATTGTCTAGATGAACAGTTCCAGTCCCTACAACATTAAGAGATCTATCATCACCAACATATATATTTTTGGTGTTACAATCATGTAAAGAAGAAAACATGGCTTTGTTTTTGGCCATGTGATAAGAGGCTCCAGAATCAATGAGCCACTCATGAGAATGGGAAGAAGAAGATACGTTTAATGCATAACCAGACTGAGATGATTGACAACGACATGCAGAAAGTGCCATTCCTGAAGATGAAGTTGAAGTTGAAGTAGAAGAATGCTCCACATGGATGTTATGTTTCTTCATTGCGGCTTCCAAGGCTTCCATCTTCTAAAGCATTTAGATTCTAAGTGGCCATCTCGATTACAAAAGTTACAATGTCTATCAGTCTTCTTCCATTTGTTTTTATTGGTCTTATCATTTTGCTGAAATGATCTTTCATTTTGAGACTGAGTTTGCTTAGGACCTTTGTTTGGTTTAGGACCATTCTTTTTAGGAAATGACTTCTTAGGATTCTTTAAATTTGGTTGCTGCTGGGCGGCTAACGCTTTCTTGGAAGAGTTTCCAAGAT
>APFE031453133.1:0-19373 GCA_000404065.3 Pinus taeda
TTAGCCCTTAGTAATATTTGGACTCTAAACTTTATCTTATTCTCTTGGAGCACTTCAGTTGGAGCTACAGATGTGGCACATGCAACTACCTGAAGGAATCACGTGGTTACGTATGGGTTGACTAAGCTATTGCATGAAGGACTTTAGTTAGAACTCAAGTGGTTGAGTTTTGTGGAGTTAGATGAGCAGTTAATGGAGCTGTGTTCAGTTTGAATTAGTTGAAGTAGTTGTATTTAGTCTAACTGGCCAATAGAATAAGTGATGAGTTGTGTGAATTAGTTATTAATTAATTTGCTAATTATTAACTCATAATGCAACTGAAGAATACATCAGTTAACTCAGTGCATGGACGGTTCAGTGGAGACAAGTGTTAGAGGTAAGTGAAAGGGTGAGTTGTGACTATCAGTTGTGCATGAGATCTTGCACAATCAATGGATTGAGTATGCCCATGAGAATTGTGCAGTAGATTCCCAGTGATATAGCCTGTGCTCACGTGATTTCCAATGTGAGTGATTTTCCAAGGTAAATAGAACTTGGAACGAGTTTGGATTCATTAATTCTCTTGCAGGATTGCGCAGTGGAGGCGAGCATGCAGCGGAGGAGATTTGGAGATCAAACCTGAGCTATATTGTGTGTAACAGGTGGAGATAGTACTGAGTACTTGTGAGGAGTATTGTACTATGTATTGTTACATGTTCTCAATCACTATAATATACAGATAGTGTGGGGTTTTCAGTTGTATGGTTTCCCTGGGTTACATACTGTGTTAATGTGTGCATGCGATTGATGTTTCATTGTTTTTAATGCTGCTAAATTGATCATCAATGTAGAGGAGGTTATGTATTATGCATGTATTCTGCAATAGTGTATAATCGGGATAATCTCTGTGAATATGTGTTAAATTATTCAAAATTTCTACATTTCCAAGACATAGCCAACAAGCCTCTCATAGACATATCTCAATTTATCAAGGACTTCTCAAAGCATATTCCTAAGCTAGTGACAAGAGAAGACAATTACAATCTTAACAGGCCAGTGAATGAAGAGGAAACCAGTAAAGTCATCAAAGAAATGCAAAATGGGAAAGCTCCAGGTCCGGATGGTTTCAACGTTGACTTTTTCAAATCATGCTAGGAAATAGTCAAGCATGATATCCTCGATGTGGTGGAGGACTCAAGGAAGAACAAAACTATGCTAAAAGCGCTCAACACCTCTTTCATAGCCCTGATTCCAAAGTAGGAGAATGCTATCACTCCAAACATATTTAGACCCATAGCATTATGCAACGTGGTGTATAAAACTATTTCAAAAGTAATTGCGAACAGACTTAAATCCCTGCTCCTAACTCTAGTGTCTGAGGAGCAAACAGGATATGTGGAAGTGTTGAAGCCCCGAAAATTGGGTCGACAACAAGGGGGATACTCACCCGGTCCGGACCTTGGTTCACAGCTCCTTATCCATTTGGTATAGTGAGTCCGACTGGGGATAATGGGACCAGTTTCCCAATCTAAGGGTGTGTGTGTGCAGAGTTGGATGTTGCTGATCTAAAGTTCATATCTGAGCTACTTTAATCTAACTCTATTCTATTGTAATCTAATGAAAACATCACATCTAATCTATGCTAACCTGGGATGTAATTCTTCTATTATGCGATCTAAAGAGATTTCAAATAATAGCTGGTAATAAAGATCATTCAGCGATTATAAGAATATAAATCAGTTAAGATGAACCACTTTGCATAAAAAGTTAAGCAAAACCGTTGTGAAGAGCATATCGCATAATAAGTTATTCACACATTAAACATAAATAAATGGCTCACCGTACAATAAGTGCAAATGGTACACAACATTCATGTAATAACATAATAAACAACTAAAAACTGTGTATTGCTTTAAGAATATAAGAAGAAATGATCAAGAGATAAAAGTACCATTTATGACTGGTCCTACTCATAAGCTTCAAGCAACAATGATTTATCTTTCCTTGTTCTAATATCTACTAAGAGTACAGAAGTGCAACATCAGTAGCAGATATCAAATGCAAACATCACTAAATCTCGATCCTTCCATTCATCAAAACCTCCTCTGAGGGTGCAAAAGTGCATGTTCTGAGGATAAGTTTTTGACAAATTTCTGGACCCTTCTCTAAATCCATGAGAAGGGTTTAAATACTACAAACTAAATCTGATAATAAGTTATTTACAAAAAATCAGGATGTGGTTTTCAAATGACCGCCCTTTTTCTAATCTAATTTTTTAAGCAAAAAATAAGAGTCCAAATTAAGCTATTTCTGTATCTGGTCTTTAAAGCTACATGTGTTCAACATTTGTTTGAGGAGAGTCGGTTGGCTAACTTCTGCTTTGAGCTGTGCTGAGAAAACGGAATCAACGAGTGCTGGCACCACCTTTTCAGCCATATTTGTGATACATTTCACGGTCATCCACTGACTATGTGGTTTAACCAAATATGTCCAGTAACATTCCCAATTTAAGCCTTTTAGCACTTGGATTTCCTTTTCCTTTTCTCGTGCTTTCTACTTCCAATCCTCCTCTAATTTTGATTTGTTTGGCGAATACCCCGGAACAGTTTCTGCGATTAGATTTGCTCTGTGCAAATTCTCATTTATACAGTCGATGAGAATACTTGCTGTTGTAGCTGCTGTACCTGCCGCCTTTTCTGCTTCTTTGATTTGATCATCCCACTTACTAAAGAGCAACTCTTTATGGTTCTCGTTTATCCTGGGTGCACCTGCCTCTTTTCCTTCATCTCCATCCTGCCAAATCAGATAATCAGTCACTTGTTTGTTAACCAGATCATAATCGCTTCGTAATTCGACCACTTGATTAGTGATCTTATCACTCATTTCACAGTAGTGACTCCATTGTGATATCTTTTGCCCCAATACTTCTTGTTGCTGCAGTAGTTGTTCATTCAAGGCAATAGATTCTGAAATAAATTCTATAAGCTTGTGCTCATCTTTATGCGTCTCTTGTAGATTTTGCAATTGTTTTCCTTTTTCGTCCAAACTTCTTTGATAACTTACTTGCATGTGCTAGAACTCTTCCTGTAACTTTTCAAGTTGTTCGCGTGCCTCATTATTAGTATTGGCTTGTTGCAATTGTTGTTGTAGCAACTGTGTTTGATCTTCTTGTTCTTTCAACAATTGTTGTACTTCTGATGCTTTGTCAATAGTCGCAGAAGCATACGCTCCTGCGATCTGAGACAGCTTAGTGAGATTTTCAGTTGGATTTTTGTTTGGGTCTTTCCATAAGACGTCCAACTGCTCAGCGTCTTGATGCAACATATTTTCTAATTTTCTTTTCTTTCTTTGTCTTCTCACTACTGCTTTATGTTGAGGACTATAAAAGATATCCAGAGGAGGAATTTCTTCTATATTAAGCACAAGTTTGGAAGATGGAGTGATAGGAACATTTTATTTTTCTGAGACATTGCCGACTATGGTTGAGATTACTCCTTCTGCATTCTGAGTATTGCTAGTAGGTGATTTTGGGATTTGTCCTTCAAGATTGATCAGTTCATTGAAGTTTTCCCATTCCTTGTCCAGCTCGGTTATGACAAGTGGTGGTTTGATGATGAGAGAGGGAAGATCTTTCTGCGGGCAGGTAGTAACTTGCTGTTGCGAAATTTTCATCGACTAAGCCGTGTCTTTAGCTGCCTCTTCGTTCTTATTTTGGTCGTTCCCAGATCTTTTAGAATGTTCAGATGTTTCTTGCGCGGACTTAGATTTAGATCTGGGACTACTTGAACTCCCACTGAGGCTGATGCATGGAGTTGGCTCTCTGGTAGGTAATCGCAGCTTTTCTAAAGGGATAGTAGCCAATCTTTTTTCCCTATATATCGTGAACTTTTGAAGGTCTTCTGGAGATAATTGCAATTGGGCTTCCCGCAAAATTTCTTGGAGTGAGCTTTTATTTTGGAACAAGTCATCAAATAAATCCTTTTTTCCAAAGAATACTTTCACCTTGACCATAGTTGTGAAATTCTGAGCAATTTCATTTAGGTCAAATGGTCTTTCCAGGATTTTAAATAACTGGAGACATGTTATATTTTGTATTTCTGCGAATGCATGACCTACATCGAACAGTGAAAAGGCCCCACAAGCCACAGGAAACTGTGGCCATATGGCCTTCTTCTTGTCCTTTAAATCTTTTGTTAGGCCGCCTTCTAAACAGCTTTGATAAGCAATTTCTCGAGCCAGAAGTTTATCGCGGATATATAAAGGTAGAACATGAGGGGGGACAGTGCTTCCAAAAACTCTAATATAAGTGAATAATTCCTCCCCGAACCATCTTGCGATGGGGATGATATCTATATGTGCCTCGGGTGAGCACCTTGGGGGTTCTTTATCATATATCATTCTATACAAGGGTAGGATAAGCCCGTGACAAATTTGGTAAAAATGTGGAATGAACTGGGAGTCCCATAATATCTTATGATAGACATGAATGGGTAATGGGTCTTGAGTCATCCATTTCCAACCCAAAACAGGAAATTTAGACACATAACAAATAGAGTCCATAACATATGCGGATAGGAAAAAAGGGGGATAGATCCTTTGAGACATGGATCTTTTAGACCAGTAATTGAGAATAGCCATGACCAGATTATCAGAAAAGACCTTGGCCCAATCTATAATTACGGCATTTGTAGTAGCATCTATTAATGGCAACCATTCAGATGAAAACTTATTGATATCTGGCTTCCCAAACAATCTACAAAGCATGGCTGCAGCAAAACAATATGGGGAGGTGAGGGAACTAGTGTTGTACATACCGCTCTTGTCTTTCTTAAGAGGTTCATCTTTTCTGGACAAATCCTTGCTGGTCTTTGATAGGTCCGGGTTTTCTGCCACAAATTTCTCAATGAATTGCGTGTTGTAAGTTGCCTGCGGCTTAGGAAGATGGTACATGAGTTTTAAATCTTGTACAACGAACGATCCGATGAGCCCTTGTCCTCGGATCTTGAACTTTCTGTCCTTCATTTCTGCATTATCAAGTATCCACTTGATCATGTCCGTATATGGGAGAATTTTGGGTCTTGCTACTATTCTATGTAGGAATGAGCAAGCTAATTCTTCTAGGGATGCCTCAGAAGATCCCTGTGAATCTGAGCCAACGACAACCTTCATTATTTTGGGGTTTTCTTCTTCTAGAAGTCTGTACATGCCTTCCCATGTTGATATCCCCGCGTCTCTGTTACACGTTGTGTATGTGTATAATGGTGCCATCCCCTTCACCTCGGAGCTCTGAGCTTTACTTTTATTTCCCATTTCTTCCGGCGTATTGCCTTGTATAGTGCTTTGCTCTCTATTCCTGCAGTTCACAAGTGAAATGGAAATGATTGATCAAGAAAGGTGATGGGAGAGTTTTAAATGCAGCAGATACATCAAATATGCCACCTTACGTGAAGAAATTCTTCGAAAAGCACGCATCCATGTTTCATTAATAACTGGAAACTAATCCTTTATTAACATTTAAAGCGCATGATCTTGAGTCAGATTATAATAGGTGGCCTTTCTTGAATAGTGTGCCCGAAAGATTCGCGATAGAGGGATTCTACGATTTGCATCGCGGCATCGCAGATCGCGACATCGCAATCATCGCAATCATCGTAGATCGTGATATCGCAATGTCACAGATCGCAGAAGTTTTATGTTCGCCAAATTTCGCTAGCCTATTCCCTGCGATATGCGATCTTGCGATCAGTGTTATCGCAGATCGGTAAATATTGAAGTTTTTCTTATTAGCTCTTTCTTATTACGATGTGATAGCCAAATGATGGGACTTTACTATCATTTTGCGATGCGGATTTCCTTTTTGAGGTTTTTCTCATCATAAACTTAGGTTTTTAAAGTATTCAAAAGATCTTGCTAAGCTTACGATGGTGACCTTATTTTGGAGAAAAAGAAACTCTTGCTTTTCCTAAAATTTTAACTAAGGGTCCCCATTCATTTAGTATTTTGGATAACACTTAAATGAAAAAGGGGGGGTTGTTGCTGGCCACAACAATTGGCGATTCACTTGGGAGAACCAGTTATCTCTTTTTTTTCTTTTGAACTTTTCAAACTTCCAAAATAGAAAGTTTTTCAGAAATCTCAATCTTTATTATGGAAAGATGAAGTATATTATGCTCTAAACTGTCATGATATTTTGTTTCAACCTCTTTCCATTTTAAATATTCGCTTCTCTAGCTTGTCCTTGCATTTACATCAGCCATTACTTGGTCTTGTAAAAAAAAAATAAAGTTTTCCCTGTGAACCAGTTTTAAATATGCTCATTTGTCATAGGTAGAGCGTCTACTGCCAGCAGGCGTCCATAGCCTCGATAGGGTTTATCCTGCTTAAGGTGATCTACAACTTTCAAAGAAAAACCCATATTGACACTTATTGCTTTGATTTTCTTTTTAATTCTTAAAGAACAATGTCTTGGTTTGGTAGCCAAATTATGACACAATCATTCACTTGATTTACACTTTTGCTGAACAAGATGGCTCGTGATGAGACCCCTTGTCTTTTGATTTCAACAATCTTGAGTCATTGCCCTGTTTTGGTGGACAGTATTGGCAAAGTCAGCAAGTTATAATACTTGTGATCATGATAAGTCGGCTCGTGATGAGACCTCTTATTCTTTAAGATAAAGTGTATTCATGGATTATTCCTCTGAATGCTGCGATTTTCTTTAGCAGGGAGGAAGTCATTTTTTCCTTAAGAAAGTTCTGGACGACAATGATACAGTTTGAAAACAGTTGTTTTACAGAGAATCCCTATTTTTCTATTGATACCTTTCATTGTGCTGATATAAAACAATTTCTTCGCCAAAGGTTGCTTTCGTCAAAATTTTTTGGAAGTTAAAACTAGTATCATATCTGGGTTAGAGTTTTTTTTAATAGCATCTAGTAATAATAAAGATCAAGTTTCCAAAATATTTGCTATTTATACAAGCAAGAGTTTAAAATCTGAAAAAGAGAAATGGTGTCTTTAGTAAATGTCAGATGCTGTTAACCAAAGCAAATTTTATTTAGGGGGAAAATATTTAAAGAAATGAGAGGTGACTATTCCTTTGGATTATATACAATAGGGATAATCTCTTCTTTTATTTTGCCTATCAACTTTAAAAATTAATTTATCCAACTAGTAACCTAACTAAATTACTCCTACTCCTATTTTAACTATACACAGACAAATTGACTAGGTAAAATGATATTTCCAGTGAAACCATCTTTTCATTTTTATTCCTACACATATGTACCCTTTAAATATTAGTGTTAAGATAAAAGCTTTTCTTGGACTGTCAATATTGAATGTGGAATCAGAAAGTGAAACTTCAGTCGGAATTCTGCCCGGAATTTCTTTTTTATGAAATCTTCTTTCTAATTGGATACCTATTGGATCGTAGAAATCAGGATGAATTTCTGTTATGGATTGGAGATCGTTCAATAGGAAAGATGACAGTCTAATTTTAATGGCCTGAAATCTATTATGCGTTAAAGTCAAGCTTTTAGCAATTTCTGGTAAAAGGAAAGTTTCCACATATAAATCACTAAAAAAATGAATAATAGATGGAAATTTTCCAAAAGAGAATTGTCAATTATCATGAATTGCTGGTAAGTTTCCAAAAATACTTTCTCTCGTTGACGATGTTTTGGATGACATAGAAGTTTTCCAAGGAAGGTTGTTATTGACTGATTTTGGCTTTGACACAATTCAGCTTCCCAAAATGGTAACGCATCTCTCGAGTGTTGTTTGAGCAGGTGTTCAATATACCATAGAAATCTATCAAAAGTCTGAAAATTTAAAACACAATCCGATTTTATACAAAATGAATGCAGGCGAGAAAGAATGTAATGATTATCTGTACAACTAGTGTTATAAGGCAACTAGGATTGATCTGGAATATCTTCTTTTTCACAAGGACTGGCCAGAATCATGGGATCTGAGTGATTTCAATTTTCATCTTGTGAATCAGAAAACAAATCATGATTGGGAATAGGTATGGTGGTTTGCTCATGATATGAATCATAGATCGGGATTTCGTCTCGGATAGTAAAATCATGCAAATGATCTGTCACTCTGAAATGAGGATTGACTGGTATAATTCTTGAATTAGAATATTTCTCATTATCTGAGTTTTGTTGAGTTACTTGAGATAAATCAACATTATCATCGGCTAAGTAGCTATCATACATGACTTCGCAGGATTCCCTGGAATTTTCTTTTTTATCCCGTATATTCAAAAAGGGAAGGTCAAGTCGTTCATGTTTGAAAAGGACAAAAGGAGTTTCTATAGCTGTCTTTTTATCCTGAAATCCTAACGGTGATTTACTTGGATAATTCTCTGTATCTTTTGGGATTTTATTAATACTGAGGGGAAGAAAATTATCATCACTAAAAACATCAGGATAAAGAGAAAAATGTGATTATGAAACAATGCATTTGAAAATATCATCGTGAAGAATTTCTTGTTGATCACATTCATCGTAGATATTAGGCTTTAGATCATACCTTTGTGTGTTTGTATTTTCCGAAAGAGAATTAGTTTGCTGTTCTAACCTTGATATCTGCATTTTTCGACTTGCGATGATATTATCTAACCTTGTCTCCAAGTCGCTTTCTATTTCCAAGGTAGGTTTTCTTTCAACATTCTCGCTTGTGTCTTCTTGTATTAGAGCGGGCATGTCTTCTAATCTTCGGGAAGTTTCTTCATCATGAATAATTCGCATATTCAAATTGGAATTTTCATTCATATTAAAAGAAAATGGAACTAGACTTGGACCAACTTCTGCTGGATCGGGCACAGGAGGTAGAGAATAGTTATGCTCAGCGCAATCTGAAGATTCTTCATCCATGAGTTCGTTCTCAATATCATATTTTAGACAATTAAGATGAAATCGCATATTAAAATCCCTAACAGATTCACCTTCTTTTCGTAGATATTCAATTTCATCATATACCTGATCGTAATCATAGCAATCAAATTCACAAATGAAAGCCTTGACGAATTGGTCCCAGCTGTGAATTGAGGCAACTGGGAGGGTTCTACACCAGTTTCTTGCTTCTGCTGTGAATGTGAGAGTAAAAATTCTGCATAAAATGCCTTCGTCAATTCCTTGGACGTTCGAACTTAAAACACTTTGAATAAATTGAAGGGCGTGATTAAAAGCGGAAGAATTACTCTTACCATTGAATTTTACCTGAGACAAGAGTCTTACCACTTCAAGTGGGGTGTTGGAAGATGCACAAACATGGATACAACTCCAAATAGGAAGTTTGAGAGAAGTCATCTTAATTCAAATATCACAGTTACCCACAACTCCAACAGACAACATGCTTCAGGCCCTCCTTCTAGCACCAAATATGTTGAAGCCCCGAAAATCGGGTCGACAACAAGGGGGATACTCACCCAGTTCGGACCTTGGTTGACAGCTCCTTATCCGTTTGGTATAGTGAGTCTGACTGGGGATAATGGGACCAGTTTCCCAATCTAAGGGTGTGTGTGTGCAGAGTTGGATGTTGTTGATCTAAAGTTCATATCTGAGCTACTTTAATCTAACTCTATTCTATTATAATGAAAATAACACATCTAATCTATGCTAACCTGGGATGTAATTCTTCTATTATGCGATCTAAAGAGATTTCAAATAATAGCTGGTAATAAAGATCATTCAGCAATTATAAGAATATAAATCAGTTAAGATGAACCACTTTGCATAAAAAGTTAAGCAAAACCGTTGTGAACAGCATATCGCAGAATAAGTTATTCACACATTAAACATAAATAAATGGCTCCACCGTACAAAAGTGCCAAATGGTAACACAAACATTCATGTAATAACATATAAACAACTAAAAACTGTATATTGCTTTAAGAATATAAGCAGAAATGATCAAGAGATAAAAGTACCATTTATGACTAGTCCTACTCATAAGCTTCAAGCAACAATGATTTATCTTTCCTTGTTCTAATATCTACTAAGAGTACAGAAGTGCAACATCAGTAGCAGATATCAAATGCAAACCTCAATAAATCTCGATCCTTCCATTCATCAAAACCTCCTCTGACGGTGCAAAAGTGCATGTTCTGAGGATAAGTTTTTGACAAATTTATGAACCCTTCTCTAAATGCATGAGAAGGGTTTAAATACTACTAACTAAATCTGATAATAAGTTATTTACAAAAAATCAGGATGCGGTTTTCAAATGACCGCCCTTTTTCTAATCTAAATTTTTAAGCAAAAAATAAGAGTCCAAATTAAGCTATTTCTGTATCTGGTCTTTAAAGCTGCATGTGTTCAACATTTGTTTAAGGAGAGTTGGTTGGCTAACTTCTGCTTTGAGCTGTGCTGAGAAAACGGAATCAACGAGTGTTAGCACCACCTTTTCAGCCGTATTTGTGATACATTTCACGGTCATCCACTGACTATGCGGTTCAACCAAATATGTCCAGTAACATACCCAATTTAATCCTTTTAGTACTTGGATTTCCTTTTCCTTTTCCTGTGCTTTTTGCTTCCAATCCTCCTCTAATTTTGATTTGTTTGGCAAATACCCCGGAACAGTTTCGGCGATTAGATTTGCTCTGTGCAAATTCTCATTTATATAGTCGATGAGAATACTTGTTGTTGTAGCTGCTGTACCTGCCGCCTTTTCTGCTTCTTTGATTTGATCACCCCACTTACTAAAGAGCAACTCTTTATGATTCTCATTTGTCCTGGGTGCGCCTGCCTCTTTTCCTTCATCTCCATCCTGCCAAATTAGGTAATCAATCACCTGTTTGTCAACCAGATCATAATTGCTTCGTAATTCGACCACTTGATTAGTGATCTTATCACTCATTTCGCAGTAGTGACTCCATTGTGATATCTTTTGCCCCAATACTTCTTGTTGCTGCAGTAGTTGTTCATTCAAGGCAATAGATTCTGAAATAAATTCTGTAAGCTTGGGCTCATCTTTATGCGTCTCTTGTAGATTTTGCAATTGTTTTCCTTTTTCGTCCAGACTTCTTTGATAACTTACTTGCATGTGCTGGAACTCTTCCTGTAACTTTTCAAGCTGTTCGCGTGCCTCATTATTAGTATTGGCTTGTTGCAATTGTTGTTGTAGCAACTGTATTTGATCTTCTTGTTCTTTCAACAATTGTTGTACTTTTGATGCTTTGTCAATAGTCGCAGAAGCATACGCTCCTGTGATCTGAGATAGCTTAGTGAGATTTTCAGTTGGAATTTTGTTTGGGTCTTTCCATAAGACGTCCAATTGCTCAACGTTTTGATGCAGCATATTTTCTAATTTTATTTTCTTTCTTTGTCTTCTCACTACTGCTTTATGTTGAGGACTATAAAATATATCCAAAGGAGGAATTTCTTCTATATTAAGCACAAGTTCGGAAGATGGAGTGATAGGAACATTTTCTTTTTCTGAGACATTGCCGACTATGGTTGAGATAACTCCTTCTGCATTCTGAGTATTGCTAGTAGGTGATTTTGGGATTTGTCCTTCAAGATTGATTAGTTCATTGAAGTTTTCCCATTCCTTGTCTAGCTCGGTTATGACAGGTGGTGGTTTGATGATGAGAGAGGGAGGATCTTTCTGCGGGAAGGTAGTAACTTGCTGTTGCGAAATTTTCATCGACTGAGCCGTGTCTTTAGCTGCCTCTTCATTCTTATTTTGGTCGTTCCCGGATCTTTTAGAATGTTCAGATGTTTCTTGCACGGACTTAGATTTAGATCTGGGACTACTTGAACTCCCACTGAGGCTGATGCTTGGAGTTGGCTCTTTGGTAGGTAATCGCAGCTTTTCTAAAGGGATAGTAGCCAATCTTTTTTCGCTATATATCGTGAACTTTTGAAGGTCTTCTGGAGATAATTGCGATTGTGCTTCCCGTAAAATTTCTTGGAGTGAGCTTTTATTTTGGAACAAGTCATCAAATAAATCCTTTTTGCCAAAGAATACTTTCACCTTGACCATAGTTGTGAAATTCTGAGCAATTTCATTTAGGTCAAATGGTCTTGCCGGGATTTTAAATAACTGGAGACATGTTATATTCTGTATTTCTGCGAATGCACGACCTACATCGAATAGTGAAAAGGCCCCACAAGCCACAGGAAACTGTGGCCATATGGCCTTCTTCTTGTCCTTTAAATCTTTTGTTAGGCCGCCTTCTGAACAGCTTTGATAAGCAATTTCTCGAGCCAGAAGTTTATCGGGGATATATAAAGGTAGAACATGAGGGGGGACAGTGCTTCCAAAAACTCTAATATAAGTGAATAATTCCTCCCCGAACCATCTTGCGATGGGGATGATATCTATATGTGCCTCGGGTGAGCACCTTGGGGGGTCTTTATCATATATCATTCTATACAAGGGTAGGATAAGCCCGTGACAAATTTGGTAAAAATGTGGAACGAACTGGGAGTCCCATAATATCTTATGATAGACATGAATGGGTAATGGGTCCTGAGTCGTCCATTTCCAACCCAAAACAGGAAATTTAGACACATAACAAATAGAGTCCATAACCTATGCGGATAGGAAAAAAGGGGGATAGATCCTTTGAGACATGGATCTCTCAGACTGGTAATTGAGAATAGCCATGACCAAATTATCAGAAAAGACCTTGGCCCAATCTATAATTACGGAATTTGTAGCAGCATCTATTAATGGCAACCATTCAGATGAAAATTTATTGATATCTGGCTTCCGAAACAATCTACAAAGCATGGCTGCAGCAAAACAATATGGGGAGGTGAGGGAACTAGTGTTGTACATACCACTCTTGTCTTTCTTGAGAGGTTCATCTTTTCTGGACCAATCCTTGGTGGTCTCTGATAGGTCTGGGTTTTCTGCCACGAATTTCTCAATGAATTGCGTGTTGTAAGTTGCCTGTGGCTCAGGAAGATGGTACATGAGTTTTAAATCTTGTACAGCGAACGATCCGATGAGCCCTTGCACTTGGATCTTGAACTTTCTGTACTTCATTTCTGCATTATCAAGTATCCACTTGATCATGTCCGTATATGGGAGGCTCTTGCTGTTATCCTATGTAGGAATGAGCAAGCTAATTCTTCTAGGGATGCCTCGAAAGATCCCTGTGAATCTGAGCCAGCGACAACCTTCATTATTCTGGGGTTTTCTTCTTCAAGAAGTCTGTACATGCCTTCCCATGCTGATATCCCCGCGTCTCTGTTACACGCTGTGTCTGTGCATAATGGTGCCATCCCCTTCACCTCGGAGCTCTGAGCTTTACTTTTCTTTCCCATTTCTTCCAGCGTATTGCCTTGTATAGTGCTCTGCTCTCTGTTCCTGCAGTTCACAAGTGAAATGGAAATGATTGATCAAGAAAGGTGATGGGAGAGTTTTAAATGCAACAGATACATCAAATATGCCACCTTACGTGAAGAAATTCTTCGAAAAGCACACGTCCAAGTTTCATTAATAACTGGCAACTAATCCTTTATTAACATTTAAAGCACATGATCTTGAGTCAGATTATAATAGGTGGCCTTTCTTGAATAGCGTGCCCGAAAGATTCGCGATGGAGCGATTCTGCGATATTCATCACGACATCACAGATCGCAACATCGCAATCATCGCAGATCGCGATATCGCAATGTCGCAGATCGTAGAAGTTTTATGTTCGCCAAATTTCGCTAGCCTATTCCCTGCGATATGCGATCTTGCGATCTGTGTTATCGCAGATCAGTAAATCTTGAAGTTTTTCTTATTAGCTCTTTCTTATTGTGATGCGATAGCCAAATGATGGGACTTTACTATCATTTTGCGATGCGGATTTCCTTTTTTGAGGTTTTTCTCATCATAAACTTAGGTTTTTAAAGTATTCAAAAGATCTTGCTAAGCTTACGATGGTGACCTTATTTTGGAGAAAAAGAAACTCTTGCTTTTCCTAAAATTTTAACCAAGGGTCCCCATTCATTTAGTATTTTGGATAACACTTAAATGAAAAAGGGGGGGTTGTTGCTGGCCACAACAGGAAGCTAGGCAGATTCTTAATAACATCATTCAGGTGCATGAAGTGGTACACCCACTTAAGAGCAATAAGCAGGCAGGTATGATCATTTAGCTTTACCTAGAAAAGGCTTATGATAAACTGAGCTAGGCTTACATCAAGGAAGTAATGATAGCATATGGCTTTGACCATAACTGGATAAGATGGGTAATGGCCCTTGTAACCACACCAAGTTCTTCAATCCTACTAAATGGATCACCATCAAAAACCTTTAAGCCCTCGAGAGGACTCAGACAAGGAGATCCACTCTCACCCTTCATATTTATTCTCATGATGGAAGGGTTAGGTAATGCAATTAAACATGCCAAAAGAGAGGGAAAAATCTAGGGTCATAAACTCACTTTAAATGGGGATGCCCTGACCCATCAACAATTTGTGGACGACACCATGTTGCAAGGCATACCCATAGTCAAGGAAGCTCATGCCTTCAAACAAATCCTGAACGACTTTGCTATGGTTGTGGGGACAGAGGTAATCCTACGCAAATCTAAGATTTTCTTTTTTAATATTGACATTGCTATTCAGAGAAACGTCACCAGAATTCTAACCTTCCAGTGAGATATGCTACCCTCCAGATATTTGGGAGTACCTCTAATAGACAAACCTCTAAGCAAGGCAGTTTGGGAGCCGGCCACTAATAAGCTTCAGGACAAAATTAGGAAATGGACTATCAGGTCTTTGAATATAGCAAGACAGATAGTACTTACAAAATCTAACCTTCAAACTATCCCCATCTTCATGCTCTCAGTCCTTCCAGCTCCTAGAGGAGTAATGCAACACATCAAAAATATCCAAAGGGATTTTATTTTGGGCAAGGGGGAAGAGAAGAAGAAATGGGCTTTGGTAGCCTGGGATAAATTATGTAAGGCAAATATACATGGAGGTTTGGGACTTGATGACCCTGAAACCCTAAACAAAGTCTTGGGGGGAAAACTATGGTGGAGATGGCTAAAAGAATCGATTTCCCCTTGGGCCAAAATATGGAAACAGAAATATATGGTCAATTAGCATGAAAGGGATTACATTAGGATGACAGGACTCATCAATGGCTCCCACATTTGGAACAAAGCCTGGGAAAACAGAGCCATAGTTCAGAAACACAGTTTCTGGGAGATCAGAGATGGAAACCTCGCTTGGTTTTAGGAGGATAATTAGAAACAGAAACCTAAACTATTAAAAGAAGAATTTATCAATCTCAAGAATGAAACTGATGAGAAGGGGTTACGCAAAGTAAATGAATTTTGGGATCAAGAAAGAAGTCATGGAAAATGGAGAAAATGAAAGAACCTAGTTTACAGTGATGACTCCCCTTTGAAAGCCTAGGCAGAAGCTCTTTCAGTCATCTTGGAACAGAGAAAGATTCTAATATCAATATCTTCAGATCAACTAAGATGGGGTAAAAACAATGAAGTCAACTTTAACCTCAAAGAGGCCAAGAGAATAGCCCTGGGGCTAGACTTCCCAAACCCTGATAAGTTATGGAAGGACCTATGGCAAAGCCAAAACTGGATGAAAATTAAACTATCCATGTGGTTAGTGCAGCATAAAAAAATTCTGACTTGGGAAATCTCAGGAAAAGAGGGGTTGCTGGACCATCCAGATGCCAACCATGTGAATTACAAGAGGAAACTATAGAACACCTTCTTAACCTATGCCCATTCACCTCCACCTTATGGAATTGGGTGGCTTCAATCTTTAAACAAACAGACAGGGACATTGGTAGCATTACTAGTACTTTGACGAACTGGAGGAAATATTTCTCAGCAAATGAAGTAATCAACAAGACATGGGCTTTGGCTCCAGGCTTTATAATCTGGGATGTCTGGAAAGAACGCAACAATTAAAACTTCAAGAACAAGATTGGATCACCTCAAAGCATCATGACTCAAATTATAAGACAACTCAGAGAGACTATAGGAACCCTTTTAAAAAACCTCCCTGATAACCAACCTCAGGTTCAAGATGAGCAGATACTACTAAATTTAGACTGAAGGGGCTCTCCCCCAAGGGAACAAACAAGATAGTAAGTTATATATCAGCTGATAAGGAATTTTTGCAACCTCCACCTCAAGGTTTTATGAAATGCAATATAGATGGAGCCTGAAAAGGAAACCCTAGTATGGTTGGGTATGGAGGGGTCATAAGAGATGAAAAAGGTTTCATAAAAACCCTCTTTCATTGTCATTTGGGGAAGGCCGCCAATAATATGGTAGAGCTTATGGCCATGGAACATTGTCTAGAAATCCTAAGGGACTCTAATCTACATAACATCGTAATTGAAGCGGATTCAGAATTGATAATTAATTCGGTCAAGAAAATTGGTAATGGATCAACACCAGACAGAGTATCGAGACACTGGAGGTTACTGCAAGTCTATCAACACATTCAATCACACTTGAAAAAAATTAGAACCCTTAGTTTTGTCCATGTGCGCAGATCAGCCAATAGATCAGCGGATATTTTGGCAAACGAAGGTGCGCTCTGTTCACAAACAAATATTAGATATGACTGGATAGGGATTCCCCAAGGACATTTAAGGGAAGAGTGTTCCAGATAGATGACCTTAGATAGAGAGCTCTATCAGAGCAAGGGGAATAAGTAGGATGAAGATTGTGGGAGACAAAGAAATTTTGGTCCACAGGGGAAAGCAGTAGATGGAAAAGAGAGAGCAGGAGGTTAGGTATCCCTCTAAAGTCTACATTTGACCTTCGAGTGGGAATTGCTTCTAGTACTGTACACATTTATGGAAGTCAGGCTGGAGAATACCAATAACTTTAGATGGGCCAAAGATACACTTATGGACCATAATTCTAGCAAATTTATGACAGGGACCCTGAGTCATTGGAACATGGCTGCCAACAATAAGGAAGTAGGTTGGCGAAATTGCAGCAATCCCATGCATTTCACGTGGAGAACAACAAGAAAGATAATGAGGAACCGAACCTGAAATGTTTAGGCATGAGGTTAAGTACCGAGCTAGTTGCACAACCTCATCAAGATCGCTTGCAAATGGTAGATTTTGGGCGGGTAAAGTGATCATAAGTTAATGCCCAAATCGGACCCGAAATGCTTATTAAACATGGTCTATTAGGCTTATCAGGTCCGATTTGAAGGTTAAAGGGTGTGCTTGTTAGCCACCCGATATGATTCTCGATCACTTGATCTTTGGCAGAGTATAGAACAAACATTGGTGGACTCTTCATTCGGTTTGGAGGGCCCTCGGTCCGTGGTGTGAAATGACGTCTTGGGACCATAAGCGGTGGTGGGACACTTCAACTTTGGAAGCTCACAAGTTGAGTTTTACTTGGCCAAATGAGGTCCAAGATGACTCCTTGGATAGGTAAAATCATGGAGAATGTTTCTGAAGTGGTTGCATAATCATATTTCATCATTTAACAAGTCTAAAACTTAGCAGAATATCAAGATCCGAATTTTTAAACAAAATTCATTTTCTGAGATTAATTTTCTACATTTTCATTTGCTCATAACCTCTATAGAATAGATATCCATTCGTCTATGGTTTCCTTAACCAACTAAATCTTTACAGGGATCAACGAAAAGTTCAAAATTCCTTTTATTTATTTATTTAATTAAGTTTTGATTGGAAGATATTTTGTACTCCAGATTTGGTATTTTGATTTTAATTTGTATTTTAATTTATTTTTTATTAGTTTTGACAGGAAAATAGTTGAAGAGATGAGGAAAAGAATATTTCAATCAATGGGATTGCTCCAGCAATAGAATAATAGGAATTTGGACTAGTGAAAATTGTTGGAGAAAAATTACTCTTCTTTTTGATCAAGAGTGGGAACTTCCATTAATCTAGAAAAATACATAATGTACAAAGAGCAACACCAGCTCTGAGAAAATTTAACAGGTATTTGGGCTGGCAAAACCCAAACCAAACTCCAAAAACTATGAAAAGCTCAAACAAGACTACAAAGGAGCTGTAAACAAAACATCTAACTATGGGTTATGGCCCACAAAACCTATCGGAAGAGATCAAAAGAGGCTTTAAGCCTTAAAACCTGACCACAACACTTGATCGGGTTTCCTTTTAAAAACCGGGACCAATCAAGATATTGGAAGACAAAGGAAAACATAGGAATTCCTGCTTAACAACCAAAAATCTGGACTTCAAAACGTTTACACCTGTGATAATAAATATCGACGGGTCCGCACTCCCGGACCATCGGTGTTCCGTAGCTCTCTCCAATCCCCGATCTCCGATCAGCTCAATCTCCACCGTCGGTTCCAGTTTCCGATCCAATGGCTATCGGCGGGTAGCTAAATCGCCCATCGGCGTAACACAAATCTAACTCCACCATCCCTTGACCTCACTCTAATGAAATTTGTGATTAGATCTTGGCCATTGATCTGGCGTTCAATCCAACGATTGTCGCTGGCCGAATCAACCAAATTTCACGACAAACCACAATTGTTGATCTACTCGTACAAGATCCAATGACTATAAGGGATTTCGGGTGGACCACTAGCCCGAGGATTAACCACCCAAAAAGCAGTTTCCTCTCTCCTCATTGTTGCTACGTGTTGCTCGATGAGTGGCATCAGGTGCTCACCCTTCAATACTGCTTAAGGGTTTGAGGGTGCTTGAAATACCACATCTACTATTACAAAACCATTTCCCCTCGAATTAACTCTGTGCTCTTTCACCAATACTTTCCGTCGATCTGAAAGATCCAGCGGTTCTGGGTCCTTTCTGTCTACGCCATTAATCTTCTGCATATTGATGGAAATTCGCTTAAATCCCAGTTTCTTTTCCATACTCTGTCTTCTCTATATTTTTCAGCTTTGTCTAAATAATTAACTGTTGGAAATAATACTGAGAGGGGGGGGTGAATCAGTATTATCAAGGTAATTATTCCTTTTTCAAAATAACTTATATACGCAACTTCAGGTTAATTAACCTGTGTATATACGCGATTATGCAGAAGGAAACCCGCGTATACAAAGCAAGCTTTTACTTTACTTAATCTTTCTGATGATGATTGTTAATCTGTGATGCAGAATCAAATAGCAGTAACCAAAGACAGTAAAACAGAGCAGAGAAACAGTCACACACAAGAACACAAGATATAAGGTGGAAACCCAATGTGGGTGAAAACCACCTGCTGCAATTCGTCTCTATCTTCTTTTCAAAACTTCTTTTACAATATACTGGTGCAGTCTTTTTACCAGTACGTAGGTTGCAACCTGCAGAGAGCTACAACTCTCTCTCATTTTCCAGCTTCTCCTGGAAGGGAGCTACAACCCCCTTAGCTCTTGCACTAGCCAAGATACTAGTACGTAGGTGCTGGCCTACAGAAGGCTACAA
>APFE031453133.1:38806-79861 GCA_000404065.3 Pinus taeda
GCCATATGCCCATAAATTTACATATTATTGCATACGTCGCCATGTGATCCCTATGCACATGTAGCGATGGATCACTTAAAACAACCCGAGGTGTAATGGTTGACTCTAGGTTTACAGATTCTTGTCATATTCTTATGCTTAGTTCTCTGACTGCCTCCTCCTATTCTCTTCTCTCTTTTGACTTCCTCATGATTCTCTTCCTATTCTTTTGCTCTGATGTTTTTCTGTTTTTCTATGTTGATACTCCCAGTTTCTGCCTCCATAGGTTTCTTGAATCTGTTCGAAACTTCATGACTGTAGGAGGGAGTGGAACTCACCCCTCCTTGCCCCTCCATAATAACCAACACTGATTCTTGTTGCACACCCTAGTTCAGCTCGCTTCCCTCGTCATTCTTCTTAGGCTCCCCGGTCTCAGCATAAATCCCTCACTTGGATCAAAATTACTCTTCAACAACTCTCCTATTTGGAATTCTTTTTGTAAATTATAAATAAGGGTTTCTAGTATAAGCAAAGGGCTTCTCTTCCCTGCAATTCTAGAATTCTTAAAATCACTATTGTAATGGGGATTTAGAATTGTAGTGAGAGAGGATCAATCTCAGATTTGGGGACTATTGGGATTTTTCTTTTATATTCTGAACTATGAATGGAGAGTAGAGCTTGCACTATTCCAGCTCTAGTCTTAAAAGTAGAGTTCAAGCATTGTAAAGGATTGTTGGAGATCAGAGCCAAAGAAACAATTTCAACAAATTGGTATTTTAAATACTATTATTTTTTATACTGATTTCATTTTATAATGGCAAAAATGTGTCATTTTTATTTGTATTTGTGCACTATTGTCTATGTGAGTAATTTGCCTCAATTATTTGTTGTTATTTATCTCTACTCTTGTGAGCTGAACTCTGACTTTTGAGTAACTATTTACTCAAAAATCAGTCTTTTAATTTTGATTTAACAAACAATAATATTTTTTGAACTATTTCCTTATATTACTGTTTAATCATTCGAATTATTGAAATAACAATCATCAATATTTTGTGAACTAATTCCTAAATGTTGTTGATTAATTATCTCAATTAATAGATCTCTAAACCTAATGTGTTTTTGGTATTCATAACATCAGTTAATTGAACTACTTCATTAGCTTGATATTCATTATAATCTAGACATATTTAAATCTCAATCATTCAATTACTTTTCTCTTGGTTGGGTTAGATCTACATCTTCCTAATCGAGATAGGCTTAGGATCTTTTTCCTTTTTCTTTCATTCTAGGATTAATTTGCAACTAGATTTAATTCTAAATTCTTAGAAGTCCTCTTATCAAAGAGGAAAAATTTAGTTGTGACTTGGCTAAGCCCCAGATCAGCTTAAGGATCACTTTCTTTCCAGATCACCAAGAGGGTTGATCTAATGTCTCTTCTCTATTGGTAAAGTGGAAGGCATATTTTAAGCCAATAGAGATAGAGAGAAGGTAACTGGAGCTAGTTTAACCAGTCAGAACAACCATTTCAATGGAAAAGGAGTTGTTTTAATTTCTCAACTGGGTGGTATCTCTTTTAATGTTGTAGGCAGATAGTTTTGAGTCTTCAATATGAATGTAGATAATTTGAAAATCTATGAGCATTCCATGCTAGATCAGGAAGAGGAACAATTCCTACCTTTTGTGGAGGATTTGGCACCAAACGCTCAAGTTGATTTCACAAAACTACAGTGTTGCAGAAGAGGTCCAGAACTACAAGACAGGGGTAGCATGACCTTTGGCAGATTGGGTTGAAGGGACAACTTCCAGACAAAGCTAAATGGTACACTAGAGAGAATGTGGAGGAAATATTTCCTCACCTTATTCAGTAAAATATTTTGGGGACCAAAATCCTCCCAAAATGGGGAGGTGTGATCCAAATCAAATCATTATATTGTGTTTCATCCATCTAGATGCATTCGGAGTGGAAAAAGTATAGGAATAATCTCATGAGACCGTTTTGATCGGTGGAACCAAGTTTGGAAAAATGGGGTCTGAAACCTTCTGGGAGCGTTTTAAGGCATCAAACGACATTTTTTGGGTGTAAAACTTTGTCGCTTTAGTGTAGCATTCCTTCCACAAAAAGACGAGAAGAAATAAGTAGTCAACAGGACTTTGGTGTAACTTTTGAGGGGATACAACCAAAATAATCTGAAGACTTGGGATGAAAATCTGGTATATATACAACATTCTTATAACAGAGAAGTCCACACTTCTACATGAAAGTCCCCATTTGAGACTTGTTTTGGATATTTTCTCCCTTTACCTTTGGATATTACATATGAGAAGTAAGGAGGATTGAAGGAAGATCTTACACGAGATGCTTTGAGGGCTGAAAAATTTATAGAGAAGATCAGGAAAATCCATCTATAGGTACAAGAAACACTACAGAAGTCATAGGAGAAGTATAAGGCCATACATGATCAACACAGAACAGATAAGTCATTCAAGGTGGGAGAGAAAGTATGGTTATTGTGAACAAGGAGAGGATGCAGGGGCTTGGTAATAAAATCAAGGCTCTGAGATATGATCCCTTTCAGATACTAGAAAAGGTGTGTGATAATTCCTATCAACTTAGTTTGCAACCATATATGTGCATTTACTCAGTTGTGAATGTGGAGAATTTGAAACTTTATGAGCCTTCCATGCTAGATCAAGAAGAGGAACATGTCCTACCTTATGTGGAGTATTTGGTACTAGACGCTCTGGAAGAGTTGACAGAAGATACAATTTTATAGAAGTGGTACAAAACTACAAGACAGGGGCAACATGACCTTTGGCAGATTGGGTTGAAGTGACAACTTCCAGGGAAAGCTAAATGGTACACTAGAGATAAGGTGGAGGAAACATTTCCTCACCTCATTTTGTAAAATATTTTGGGGAACAAAATCCTCCCAAAATGTGGAGGTGTGATCCAAATTGGATCATTATATTATTTTTCATCCATCTTGATGCATTTGGAATGGATAAAGCAGAGGAATAAACTCACGTGATTGTTTTTATCAGCGGGACCCATTTTGGCGAAACAATGTCTGAAACCTTCGAGGAGCATTTTGAGGCATCAAATGGCATTTTTTGGGGAAAAAAACTTTGTCGCTTTGGCATGGAACCTTTTCATGTTATTCTACACATAAAGATATTTCCCAAGGTGCTAGAAGTGCGTCAATTGGATTCTATATGAAAAAGTTATGTCACTTTGAATTGAACTTCCTATTTTCACACCTATAGTTCAGGTGGATGTTGCATCAACCCCCATTATTCATAGAAAAAGGGCTAGCCACATCTTTTTGATGTAAAATACTCTAGAAGTGTCTATATTGTAACTGTAGGTTAGAGTTGGTGTAGTCAAAATTAACCACAAGTAGGCTATCGGGTTGTGTTATAACCAGGCCACTAGGAGGAAGAGGCATTCCATTCTTTCGAGAGCATTTTGTTCCATAGCTGAGCGTAGAGTAGCCTGTGGGCCATAGGCATTATTGCTTTGTTCCTACAACCATAATTCTAGAGAGAGAAAGAGAGTGCAGTGGCCTCACCTTCTAGCTGGGTTTTCTCTCGAAAGGGTTTCCCAGAGAGCATATATTGTGTCTTATGTGTGTGTGAGCTTATTTTGTCGTTCTCTACTTTTCTACATAATTTCCATTTGCATGCATGCACTAATTATAGTTAAATCCACAGATCTTAAAATTTAATAAACTGTAATATTGTAGAATGTTCAGAGTTTTAATATAATATTATTATATCTATGGTGACAAATTGTCTAGTGGAATATCCACGACATTTTACAAATAATTTAGTATGACAGAGATGTGCAATTCCTTCATTACTCAATATGGAGTTTACATGTGGCATCTAAAAATAATATTGACCGTTACAATTAAACATGTAGAAGATGTGTACGTCATTCTGTGTTTAGTTGACATGTGGTATTTAAAATTATATTAATAACAAAAAAAAATATTTATTGTTACCGACAAATAAAATATTTCAATGTCCATATTAAGTAACATAATTTTATATCAACTTTATATAGAGAGAGATAAAGTAATTGAAATGAAAAAAAAAACTTAAATTTTCACATTACATTGTAAAGGAGATATGTAATTTATTCTTCATCTATATATGTGTGTATGTGTGTGTGTGTTCCACAAAAAATAAGAAGGAAAAACCGTAATTTTTATTCATTACAAAAATGATATACACCCTTATGTGTATTTTTTGATAGGGTTTTGAATAATTAAATACTAGAACATGGTGGGATTTTCCATTGAGATTTCAAAAATAGCAGCATAGATCATGGATACAACAAAAATGGGTGGAAAAAGTGAACTCTTTTCACCCTTCTTATAACAAAATCAACAATATGAATTGTAGGATCTTGTGTGTCAAGGATAGGTAGAAGTCATACAAAATTAGGTCCTTTCTGCATTAACAACCTAATATATGTATGGCCCATGATAATACTCATAAAACGCTTCTTTTCATTACTCTTGGATTTTCCAAAGGCCTTGATCCATATTTAGGCCCATTTTAGAAAGCCTATCGACCAAACCATTTCGCTCCCTATACATGTGAGAGCATACAAAGAAAGAGTATGCATTTTTGATCCTCCATAATTATTCTAAGATGGGTTCTAGAAGAAGGCTTCTGCATTTTTAGGATTTTTTAAGTCAATTTATTGTGAGCATTGAATCCCCATAAAATTTTATCTGTGAGCATCCTTTCCCTTTTGCCAAAATTAATAGGTTTTTACATGCCATAAGTTCAGCCTGATTATTTGTACTTGGGCCATATCCCATCTTAGCATGAAATAAATGAGTGGGAGATAAATAAAGGGAAAACCCACCCTCTATCCTAAGACCCTTGTTATTGGAGGCTCCATCAAAGAAATCTCAAGGTTTTGAGAAGTATGGATTCTCATCAATAATATTTATGGGAGGGCTTGAGCCTTTTACTTGGGGAAAATGAGCTAAAATTTACATAGCTTTAGCAGTTGTATGCTTCAGGTACGAGGGATTTTCCAATAATATGGCCCTATTTTGATCCAACCATACCTCACAATAAATAATATGTGGGAGAGCTTTGAGTACATGGGTAGTCGGATCTGAGTGCCATCCTCTACACGATTCCTCCAAGTTTCCACCCTCCAATATATAGTCTAGTCCTGATGCATGCATGTGGGCTTCCCATACCTGCTTGAAGAAAGGGAATTGCATGAACATATGCACCAACATTTCATTGTTTCCTTTGCAAAGGGAAAACCATCTTGGTTGTATAGAAACTTTTCTTGGAAGGACATCCTAGGAGGCTACCTTCTTCTCCATCATGCACCACATAAAGATTTTGGATTTTACAAGGCACTTAGCCTTCCAAACTATTGGGCCACCACCATTTTGGATTTTCCACTTCCTTTTTATCATTTAAGAACATATATCCTAGCTTTTGGGAATAATATCCAAAAGGATAATAATTCTAGACCAATTCATCCTCTCTATTAGTGATCTTTATGTGGCTGGTGGTCAAGGCAGTCAGATATATTTTCCATGCATCATGAAAATAAGCCTCCATGCCCAGCTCAACTAATGATCTCCATCCTCATATCCATATGGTTGAGTGGTATGGGCTGGAAATCAGTGCTAGTTTTGAAATTCCCCTCTCACGAAGAGAGACAATGAGCTATTGTGGAAGAATTTGCCCTACATCACTCCCTAGCCATGGATCGATTCCAATCCACACTCTGGCCCTATTACCAAATTTCTAGTCAATTCCATTCCCTATGAGGTTAACATAATGTAAAACCACTCTCCAAATAGTTTATATGTTAGCTTTCAACTTATCCTCCCTCTTAGTCCATTCTTCCAATAAAATTGGTGCAATGTATTTCTGCATAACAATGGAAGTCCACAAGCTCTTTGTGGTAAGCATTCCCCAACTAAACTTAGCTACTAAAGCCTTGGAAAATATAAAATTATTCTTGAGCACCCCTCCCGCTAGAGGTTTAGGAGCCACTAATTTGTTCAATTTTACCCAAGGGAGGACTCCCTGTTCTTGATTCTCTGACTACAGGAATTTAAAGCATAATCTTCTGATTTTTTCCAAAATGCATTTTTGTACTCATGCTAAGGATATCTATTAGACCACAATGGATTTTAATATAAATTTTATTAGTACCAAGAAACTTTCTCTAGAGAGCCATTTTAGACTCTAACATTTCAATCTTTTTTCAACCTTGGAAATGAGCCATGACCATTCCTCCCTACTATAGTTGTTTGGTTTTAGAATGAAGCCTAAAATATTTAAACATTCTAACAAAGGCTTCATTTCAAAAGGAGTTAGCTAGAGGATACATCTCATCTCCTCCTCTTCCAAATGGTGGTGCAAGAGATTAGGCTTTATGTAGTTTATAGCCATCCTCATGGCTCTTCCATAAAGAGAAAGGATCTCCACAAGCTTGTCTTCATCTCTAATAGAACCATTCCAAAAAATAAGGATATCATCAACAAATAAGAGATGAGTTAATTCCAGATCCATGGAAATATGGGTCCCTGAAGTTCTCCCCTCCTTTTGGCTTCTGACATAAGGTGGCGTAGTCCCTTAGCTACACAGAAAAACATAAGCAGAGATAGCAGACATCCCTGCATAAGCCTTCTTTGGGCATGGAAGAAGAAGAAGTTGAGCCATTAATCAACACTACAAAGGAAGTTATTTGAATGTAGCTCGTCACCCAAGAAATGAAATAAGGGATGAAGCAACATGGGTTAGAAGAATTCTGATATAAATCCAGTTGACCCTATCATAATATTTAGAGAGATCTATCTTGAGAACTGCACCTTTAAGCTTCAGGACCTTGATGTTTTGAAGGCCTTCGTGGGCCACACCAATTACTTCATGGATTTTCCTTCCTTCCAGGAAGGCAAATTTTTCCTTTGAGATAGCTTTTGAAAGGATGGGTTTCAGTCTATTGGCTATCACTTTTTATAGGATTTTATAGATATAATTTCACAAAGAGATGGAATAAAGCCTTCGAAAAATTCAGGAGATTCAATCTTGGGAATGAGTATAATTAAGGTTGAGTTAAAGGCTGGGAGCATTCTTTGATCCCTTACAACTTCTTTGAAAACCAATAATAGATCATTCTCGATTAAGTCATAAAGTCCCACAAATAAATCAACCACCCAGCGATCTAGCCCATGACTTTTTTCCTTTTGAAATCTATGTAGGAAAATCTTAAGCTCTTCCTTAGACACTTCTTCCATGAGAGCTCCTATTCATCAACAAACCTAAAGAAAAGCTTTGTTGTTCTAATAAATTATGCAAATTAAGACTCTTCTACAGCATGGAAGAGATTCTAGAAATAGGAATTCCCCAGAGTTGCAAGTCATTGAAAATTTGAAACCTCTCTACCTTCAGAGTCATTTAGTCTCTAGATGGTGTTGCAAAATTTCCTTTTGTTTGTGTAAACTTGGAAATTTTTTGTGTTTTCATTACCACATTCCAACCAAATGGCTTGAATTTTTAACCTCCAATCAACCTCCATCTCAACTAAAATAATTTCTTTCCTTTTATCCAATTTGAACAACTCATATTTGGCTTTGACGAATTTGTAACCTTCTCCTTCCCAATTGGAGAGAGTCTGCAATAGGTTCTTAATTCCTTCCAGCTCATAAATTTCTTGTTTCTTTCTCTTTTCCCAATCATTCATCTTACATTCAATTAATTTTAGATTGGCTTCAAACTGGGTGACATTTGAAATACCTTTTTGGGCGTTGAAATCTTTCTAGTGGGAATTGATAAGGTTGATGAATTCTTCTTCTTTGAGTGAGGTGGACTTCAGTTTGAAGGGGTTAGCCCGTTTATCAAAGCTTCCTTTTATCTCTAGAAGAATAGGGGAGTGTTCTAAAATATCTCTATAACAACCCCGAGTTAAAAATCCATGTAATAAACTTAATAAAGGAAAAATAAGACCAAGGTCATGGGACACGTATTCTAAGTTGAATGTCGGGAAAACATCCTAGTGGGTGTTCATTTGGTTTATTATGGATAAGGGGAAATTGGCAAAGGCAATGGAAAATACTTTGGAAAGGAAAGGGGCGTTAATTGGAATTTTATGTATGAAAATAATGGAAATTAGGATAAAAGGAAGGTGAAAGGTCACACGTTGCAGGTGAGGAGGAAAATGAAGGAAAACAATGGAAATTGAAGAAAATAAGGGCCTCAATAATAGAAAGGCTTTTGAGGATCAATTCACAACCTTTCATCAGTTTTAGCTTGCATCTCTCTATATTCTCTCTATTATCGCACACTCTTGCACACTTAGAGCATTCTTGGAGCACATTAGCATTGGAGAAAGGAAAACAAAGAAAGGACAAGGAAGGCAAAGGAAAGAAAAGATCAAGTAAGGAAGGGAGGATTACTTGCAGTTATTGAGTTGCATGCATGATTTCCTTGCTAGTTTTAGCATGCATGGTATATGCATGTGTGTGTTTGGTTCTATTGCTTTCATTGGCATGGGTTTTCCCAGGTGTTACAGTGGTTTTAGCCTTGCCTTGCCATTTCCAGATAGCCATGGCGTGATGGGGTTCTTTCATTTGGTTGATATGGATTTCCATATGGTTTCGAAACCGAGTGAGGAGGTCTCAAGAAAATTCCCAAAGGCCTAGAAATCCATTGATTGGTAAAGGCGGGATATGTGATAAAGCCATAGGGTGTACATGAGCAAATTCCTCACGGTTTAGGTGGAGAGATTCAGAGGCATACATGCTTGTATAGGCCTAGTGATCCCTGGACCGATATGTGGTGGGATTTCAGTAAATCTTGGTAGTGTATGTTTCTTTTTTGAGCCTAGGAATCCCTTGGTGGGATATACGGTAAAGCCTGGTCGTATAGGTGTTTGCTTCAGGCCTAGAAATCCTTGACTTGTTTTGGTGGGATATGAAGTAAAGCCTAAGAAGCATGGTCCATTTTTTTGTGAGTCCCACATTCATGCTTGGAATATGGCATGGGGGTGATTCGCTAAAAGAAAGATTTGGTTCAACCCAATCTATGGCCGAGTTGTACATGGAAATCCTTGACTTGGTTGGATTTGAATATGTTAATAAGAGCTCTTTTCCTCTTGTGCTTTATGTGTAAATGTACTTGTTTTTATGTGGCTATGGTGGTTGTTCTATTATTATTTTTTTATCTAGTTATATGTTGGTTATAAGCATGGTTTTATGACAAACTTTAGTTATGGCTCTCATCATGTTTTGTTTAGTAAATGAAATGTTAATGAATGTATGACCTAATAAATGATAATGTAGCTATTGTGAGAGAGCATTAGACCTTCTTGACAAATCTCAAATAATTATGAGGCCCCTATGTTCAAATGTGTTTTTATGACCTATGCATTACATGTTCATGATGTGTTTGACGAAATCTCTGTCATGGTTAGGATGGGTTAGGATAGGTCCTTGTTCAAGTTTTGCATTAGAGGATTTTTTTTCCTTATTATTTATTACTTCTGAGTGTTTCATCAAGTTCTGGGAATATGTTTGGATCCTATCCCTGAAAAAGTGTCTTAGATCTCGCGGGCGTTGGCAGAGAAATGGCTGGAAAAACTTGTAGTCACTGGGAAGCAGGCCTATGGGAGCAATTGAAGTGTATCCATCGCATGAAGGCTTTTTCATGGGAGCGACTATGGGTTTAGCTCAGTGAAAGGATAATTTAATGTAGGGGTTGGGCACTTGGGGTTGTTGGTTACCTCCTAGGGGTCCTGTAGCACCTGATGGAGGTCTCTAAAATTTTGGTTCGTCAATTCCACTTCCTTAATTGTACTTAGGGAGTTAAATCATCTCATAGTAACTCTTCATCACATATTTACCCTGGTGGGCCAATTAGCCTAGGTAAGTGTGGGAGGAGGGTGTTACAGAGTGGTATCAGAGCGAGTTCCATTCTATTTGGGTGATATTTGATACCACAAAGTGGTATCATAGCATGGTTCAACCCTTGGACTAGATGGGTGGAATGTGTTTGTCATGCATGCATGTAGGTTGTATATGTGCTTGATGTGTATGCATGGTGATGGTCATTGTTACAGTTGTGGGGTCATGTAGAAGTTGAAGGTGTTGTTGTTAGGATGTGTTTGTCATGAATTCATGTCGGTTGTATATGAATTTTTTATGCATGTCAATGGTTATATGTTGTTATGCATGCATCATGTCAAGTTGGTGTTATAATTTGTGACACCATGCATGGTAACTGGATGATGATTGACATGATGTTTATATACTATTGTGATTATGATTATACATGTATTGTGCTAATATGGTTGATCTTGCAAACAATATATCCTCTCCTGAACTATACTAAGGTATGTTGATTACGTTTACATTTCGGTTTAGATGACATGGTATGCTTGCAAGAAGAAGAAGAAGATAAAATATGGCTAGCAAGATGGTAGACTACAGTTCACAAGATTCTCCCTATAGATCAGATGAGCAACATGGTGATGGGTACTCTCCTGACATAGCAAACACATTGAGAAGTTTGAAGGTAGAAATAAGAAGTTGCAAAGAAGATAACGATAGGATCATTCAGGTGCAGGAAAAACAAGTATAGGTTAATGCAAGTATCCTCCAGAGTTTGTCATATTTGCAGAGACATGGACCGCTTAAGACCGGTCATGGACAGGAGGATGGGAATAATGGGGCATATGGCAGTGGGACTCATGGTGGGCATAGGTCAGATAAGAATGACATGATCAGAGATGGAAGGTTCTTGGATTCTCTCTATAGATCCACCTACCTTTGATAGATATTTCAAGAAGATGGAAGATGCAGAGACATGCTTACTCGGGATGAAGAAGTTCTTTGAGTTGCATGATTACATAGAGAATATAAAGGTCAAAATAGATATCTTCAACCTCAAAGGGAAAGCATACATATGGTGGGAAGATGTGAAGTGGGTTAGAGACATTAGGACAGAGGAGTTGAGTTGGCCTGAATTCAAGAGACTTTTCAGGAAGAAGTACTTGTCAGAAAGGTACGATGATAGTAAAGCCAAGGAATTCTATGAGCTAAATATGGGATAAATGAAATATGAGGAGTATATGACCAAGTTCCTGTAATTATTTAGGTATGTACTGTCACTTAAGGATGAGAAATCAAAATTTGAGATATTTTTCAATGGATTATCATTAGAATTTAAAGATAAGATTGAGTATGATGAGCCTTGGTCACTTGAATAAGTCATTGTGAAGTTGAAGAATTGTTATGAGCAATCAAAGCGTAAGATAGAATCTCAGCAAGGTTGGAAAGGGAAAGACAAGACTAAAGGTAAATGTAAGCCAAAAAGAACAAGACCCCAGGATGCAGGTGAGAAACATAATGGTGTACCTTACAAGAAGTTTAATGGACCTCATCGTGGAGAAAATTATAACAAAGGTGATGGTAGGAGACAGTTGCAGTGTTGGAAACGTGGTAAGGAACCTATTAAGAAATAGTGTTCGCAAAATCAGTTGGAAGACCTCAAATTTACAATGCACAGGAAGCACAGACAGTTGGGGATATTGGGCAGATCATTCCTCAGATCTATGCAGCATTGGATAACAGGCAGGTGGATCACTAGGGATCTATTATCGAGATGGATGATAAGCTTTGTGATCAATTGTTTTCTATTTTAATTGAACCTAGATCTAATTATAGTTATGTTAATCCTGAAATGGTGGATAAGTGTGGTTTGAATAAAGAAGTACATGCAGAATCTTGGTTAGTGTTACAAAGAAAATAATTCATCATTGGGTAATAGCTTGTCCATTTGAGTTGAATGGTATGCCTACATCAACACATCTTAATGTACTTCAGTTGGGATCATATAGTATGATTTTGGGTACGGATTGGATATACCTTCACAGGACCAAAGTATATTGTTATGACAAGGCTATTGAATGTTTGGATGACAATGGAAACAAAGAATCTTGCAGGGTAAGAAAAAGGCAACATCAGTCAAAATTGTTATAGCTATGCAAGAAAAGTGCACTCGTAGGAAAGGGTGCATGTTATTTGTAGTGCATATTTCTAGTGCTAAAGGTAAGGATGTTGAGGATGCGGAGGTATTGAACAAATACCTAGTTTTACAGTAGTTTCAAGATGTATTTCCCATAGATATTCCAGATGTTCTGCCTCACATGGAAGTGGAATTTTCTATTGAGTTGGTACCATGAGCAACACCATCATCAAAGGCACCTTACAAAATGATCACTCTAGAGTTAGTGGAATTGAAATTGCAGTTGAAGGAAATGTGTGACAAGGGATACATCAAGCCAAGTGTATCACCTTGGGGTGCACCAGTATTGTTTGTAAAGAAGAAGAATGGTACTCTTAGACTGTGCATTTATTATAAGAAGTTGAATAAGGTAACCATCAAGAATGTGTATCCATTGCCAAGGATTGATGATTTGTTTAACTAGTTGAAGGGAGCAATAGTGTTCTCGAAGATTGGTTTGAGATCAGGAAACCATCTGGTATGTAGCAAATAAGAGGACATCTACAAGACTAATTTCTGGACCAGGTATGGGCATTATGAGTTTGTTTCAATTCCTCTTGGTTTGTCTAATGCTCTAGCTAATTTTAGGTGCTTGATGAGTGCGTTACATCCTTATCTAGACAAGTTTGGTATTGTATTAATTGATGATATATTGATATATTCTAAGAATGAGGAAGAGAATGCCGAACACTTAGTAGCAATATTGAGATTGCTAATATAGAATCAGTTGTATTCCAAGCTTAGAAAATGCAATTTCTTTCAGACATAGGTACATTACTTAGGGCATGTTGTTTCCAATGAAGGTATATCAGTGGATATGGAAAATATAAGGGCTATCATGGAATGGGAAGCTACTAGGAATGTGGATGAGGTAAGGTCAATTATGGGGTTAGAATGTTACTATAGGAGGTTCATTAGGAACGTCTCGCAAATTACATATCCTATCACATCATTGCAACAAAAGGGAATAAATTTGAATGGACAGAAGAATTTGCAACAAGTTTTAAGCAGTTGAAATAATTGTTGACAAATGCTCGAGTTCTAAAGATTGCAAATCTGGATAAAGAGTTTGTGGTGTGTACAAATTCTTGTAAAAGGGGACTTGGTGGAGTCTTTATGCAAGAGGGATAGGTGGTATGTATGAATCAAGGAAACTGAATGAGCATGAGTATAACTATGCGATACACGATCTTGAGTTTGAAGTGATCATACATGCTTTGAAGATGTGGAGACATTATATTCTTGGCAGGCGGTTCATCTTGATGAGTGATCGCAGTGGATTGAGATAACTATTGTACCAACCGAATTTGAATGCCGGGAAAGAAAGATGGTTGGCCACAATTAGTGAGTTTGACTTTGAGATTAGGTATATTAAGGGAAAATAAAACATGGTTGCTGATGCTCTTAACATAAGAGTGCATGTAACTCATATAGAAGCTATGAGTTCATATGGGATGGATTTACAGGATTGGATCTTACAAGCAGGACAATAGGATGACAGGTATAGGGAGCTTAGGCACAAGTTACAACAACAGATTACATGTGATCAAGATGTGGACTCTCATCTTATAGTAGATGGTTTGATCAAGTTTAGGAACAAGATCTATGTACTAGACAACAGTGTACTCAAGAAGCTTATCTTGACATAATTTCATGTTAAGTCGTATTCAGGTCATCCAAGCTATTAGAATGCATTGACAGTGGCGAAGAAGTTTTACTATTGGCCAAATCTAAAGAAGGAAGTGACAGATTTTGTGGCCAAATGTTTGGATTGTCCACATGTAAAAGTAGAGTATAAGCATCCAGGTGGTTTACTATAGCCGATTCCAATTCAAAAGTGGAAATGGGAGGTCATTTCTATGGATTTATCACAAGTTTACTGAGGAAATCTAAACAACACGATTCTATCATGGTTGTGGTTGATAGGTGTCCAAAGGTAGCTCACTTCATTCCACTGAATTGTACATATTCAGCTAGTGATGTATCATAGGTTTTCATCAAAGATATAGTGATATTGCATGGTGTTCCGAAAAATATTGTATCGGACATATATGCCAATTTCACTTCCAGGCTTTGGAAAGAGTTATTTGCAGGATTGGGTATAAAGTTTGTCTTCAACACAGCTTATCATCCACAAAAAAAATGGACATACAGAGAGGGTCAACAAGATATTGGAGGATATGTTGAGGATGTATGTGATCTATCAACAACGGAAATTGGAAGAGTATATTCCATTGGTTTAGTTTGCTTACCACATGGGTATCAAGAGTCATTGAGGATGACTTTGTTTGAGGCACTATATTGGCAAAGTTTTAATACTCCTATTAGTTGGAGTGATCTAGTGAAAAAGGTATTGATAGGGTCAGACATGTTTCTAGACATGGAATGGGAGATGTAGGTTATCAAGAAGAATCTAAAGGTAGCACAAGATAGAGAAAAAAGTTATGCATATCAACACATGGCGTTTAAGGAGTTTTAGGTTGGGGAACATGTGTATTTGCACATCAAGCCCAAGAAAACCTCCTTGAGGATTGGGTCATGTGCGAAGCTAACACCTCGGTATTGCGGGCCTTTCAAGATCATTGAGAGGATTGGACCAATGGCCTACAAACTTGCACTTCCTTTGACAATGAAAATCTATGATTTTTTCCATGTTTCATTGCTTAAAATATATGTAAAGGATGTTGATCATGTTATTGATTGGTCTGTATTACAGGTGGAGCCAAAAGAAGGATTCCATCTAGAACCTCAGTGCATTTTACAGAGATAGATGTTCATGCTCTGAAACTAAGAAATTGAGTAGGTTAAAGTGCAGCGAAAGAAATTTGGGCCCGATGAAGCTACATGAGAGATGGTTGATCAAATGCAGGCTATGTATCCTTCATTGTTTTTTGATTGACGAAAAGTAGTTTTGGTACATCTATATGTGTATATGGATGTAAATACCGCAATGAGCTATTTTATAAAGATCCAATAAGTGGTATGGATGTCATATTGTTGTGTTTTTCATTTTGGTGTTTCTTTTTAGCAGGTTGATCATTATAAATGTTGCATCGAGCTAAGTTATAAAGCTCCATGGGAAGTATGTTTTGTTTTTAGTGGTCTTGCTAGTTATAGGTGTCATTGAATACAGAGAACCATGTTCCCCTAAGGGGGAGGGGTTTGTAACAACCCCAGGTTAAAAATCCATGAAATAAAGTTAATAAAGGAAAAATAATACAAAGGTCATGGGACATGTATTCCAAATTGAATGTTGGGAAAAACATCCTAGTGGGTGTTCATTTAGTTGATTATGGCTAAGGGGAAATTGGAAAAGGAAATGGAAAAGGCTTTGGAAAGGCAAGAGGCATTAATTGACATTTTATTTATGAAAATAATGGAAATTAGGAGAAAAGGAAGGTGAGAGGTCACAAGTTGCATGTGAGGAGGAAAATGAAAGAAAATAATGGAAATTGAAGAAAATAGAGGCCTCATTAATAAAAAGGCTTCTAAGAATCAATTCACAACCTTTTTTCTGTTTTAGCTTGGAGCTCTCTCTATTATCTCTATTCTCTCATGCTCTTGCACACTTAGAGCATTCTTGGAGCACTCTAGCATTGGAGAAAGGAAAGCAAAGGAAGGACAAGGAAGACAAAGGAAAACAAAGATCAAGCAAGGAAGGGTTAGATCAAGTGGCTACAATGGGATACTTGTAGGTATATTCTTGTGTGTATTTGGTTCTCTTGATGGCATTGGCATGGTTTTTTCCAGGTGCGACAATGGTTTTAGCCTTGCCTTTCCATTTCCAGATAGCAATGGTGTGATGGGGTTCTTTCATTTGGTTGAGCTAGATTTCTAGATGGTTTGGAAACTGAGTGAGGTGATCTTAGGAAAATTCCCAAAGGCCTAGAAATCATTGGACTAGTAAAGGAGGGATATGTGGTAAGGTTGGATAGTTCATGTTTCTTGTTTGGGTCTAGGAATTATTTGGTGGGATATACAATAAATCTTGGTTGTATAGGTTCTTGCTTCGAGCCTAGAAATCCTTGACCGGTTCTGGAAAGATATGCAGTAAAGCCTGAGAAGCATGGTCATTTGTGAGTCTCACATTCATGCTTGGAATATGGCATGGGAGTGATTGGCTGAAAGACAGATTTGGTTTAACCCAATTTATGGTTGGGTGGTATGTGTAATTCCTTGACTTGGTTTTCCTCTTGTGTTCTATGTGTAAATGTAATTGTTATTATGTTGCTATGATGGATTTTCTATTATTTTTGTTTATTGGTTATATGCTAGTTATAACCATGGGTTTATGATAGATTTTAGTTATGGCTCTCATTATGTTTTTTTAGTAGTAATAGATGATAATGTAGCTATTGTGAGATGGCATCAGACATTCTTGATGAATTTCAGATAAGTATGAGGTCCCTATGTTCAGATATATTTGTATGACCTGTACATTACATGTTCATGATGTGTCTTATGAAATGCCTGTCATGGTTAGGATGGGTCAGGCTAGGTCCTTCCTCAAGTATTGCGTTAGAGTCCTTGTTTCCTTGTTATTTATCACTTTTAAGTGTTTCATCAATTTTTGGGCAGAGGTCTAGATCCTAGCCCTGAAAAAGTGTCTTAGATCTTGCGGATGTTAGCACAGAATTGGCTAGAAAAGAATGCAGTCACTGGGAAGTAGGCCTATGGGAGTGATTAGAGGGTTTTAGTTGCATGGAGACTTTTTCATGGGAGTGACTGCGGATCTAGTTCAGTGAAAGGCTAAGTTAACTCAGGGGTTGGGAACTTAGGGTGGTCGGTTAACTCTTGGGGGTCTTATAGCACCTAAGGGAGGTATGTAAAGTTTTGGTTCATCAGTTCCACTTCCTTAATTGTACTTAGGGAGTTGAATCATATCATAGTAACTCTTCATCACATATTTATGCCAATGGACCGGTTAGCCTAGATAAGTGTGGAAGGAGGGCGTTACAACCTCCCCCCCCTTCCAACCCACTATTTGATTAGATTGAACCTACCCACCAAATCCTTGAAGATTAAGAATCTGTCTATTATTTTGATGTCTATGTCATCCCATGTTCGATGATTTCTCTAAATAGACACAATTCTAACGTGATCCAAATCCATAAGCATACTCCTATTAATTTTGTTCAGGAGGAATTTAATAAGTGGTACCCCAAGATTCATCTTCTCCTAGAGAGAAATACAAATCCCCTCCTAAGATAAGGGAATTAGAATTAATGAGAGGATTTGAAAAATATTCGTCCCAAAATTCCTTTCGAGTAGAGGGGGGGCCGTATAAGTTTAGTACTATGAGAGAGGATCCCAACTCATTTCAGAAGACTTGCATTCCAAAACCATTCTCCACGCTATAGAAATTTTATGCCTATATAGCCCTCTCTTTCCAACCCATTGGTATCCCTCTCGATCTTCCCCTTGCATCTAGCCAGATGAACTTTCATCCCCAAGGAGAGATTCGAGACTTATAGAAATAACGTCTCCATCGCCAAGTATTTCTTGGAGAAACATTAAATCCAGCAGATTGGTATCAACAAGCCTTTTCAAGGCATTTCTTTTGGGAGGATGTGTTAATCCCTTACAATTTAACAAGAGAAACTTCATTCAGAAATCCCACTAGGGGCTATCATTGCTCTAAGGGTCCCTTGGATTATTTTTTATTACTAGATGCTAGCTCCTCACGTGCCAAATCTTTAGATTTCTTCAATTTATATTTTCTACCTAACCCCTATTTTCACTATGGGTGATGTAAATTTGTCCAATACCCTTCAGCAAGCCATAAAGATGAGGAAAAATAGAGTTGGAATGAAGATTGTACATTATGTCGCCCTCTTTTGAGTGCTCAGAGAAATATTTGGAGATATAGGTCATAGGAGAGGAGAAGCTACTTGGAGCTTGAGGGAAAGGGCATAAAACATTAGATAGAGGATAGGAAAGGAATGAAGGAAGAGGAAAATTAAGAGAAAAAATACCAATGAGAAAAGAACCAGGATACACAACATATGAAGCACACTGAAATGCATATGATTCATTTGTAATAGGGGAAAAGGAAATTCGAGGGAATTCATGTGTGTAGCTTCAGTTGACGTTGCTAGGCAGGATTAATCCAAAATAGACTTCTGTCCCTTCACTTGATTCTTGAAGGTTCAATTGCACTCGGCCCAGGGTGATCTAAAGGAGGCTACTCTGTTGGTTCATCCTCCATACGTGTTGGCTCCTTACCCTTTGGGTTGAGTTATTTCCTCTTGAGTGGGGAGGCACAAACACAATAAATTACCATGTGCCCATGCTTTTGCCATCATCTACATATAAAGGGCATTGCCTCATAGTATAGAATTTGAATTCTTTCTTCCCCTTGCCCAATATCCATGTCTTCTAACAAATCATTATGGAGGTCAATATTGACAAGAATGTGCACTAATGACTTGTCCCCTGTAGATAAATAGGAGGAATCAAGCTCCAAATATGTCCCTAATGAATTTTTGAGATATTAGAAAACTAGGGCATCCAATTTTATGAAGGAGAGACTTGGAAATTTGAGCCAAATTGGAACAACATCCACTCTTTCTCTCTTATCATCAAACAAAGGATTCTAGAACTTGAAGATGCCTGGGGTGGAATCCATCTTCCAAACCCTCTGTGTGAATTATTCTTCCTCAGACACCTCCAAAACCTAAAGATGGGTCCAACCCCTCACCAACATTTTGACCTTTAGGGGGTTCTTGATTGCAGGCATTATTTCACTATCCACCCATGCCTTGATGAAGGTGATGCTAAATTTCCTACCTCTCGGGTGAAAAACCAACATTTTATCTACCATTTCTAAGGTGTTCTTCATTATGAGATTTGGCTCCAAGACCAAAGAAAGTCTTGATCAAATTTCCTTTTTAATACAACACTTCTTATTACACTTCACTGCCCTTCCCTTGCACTTCTTTAGAACTATGGGTTTCACTCAAGATCGACGAAGGGTTTCCCTTTGAATTCTTGTTTCCTTACTCACCAAGGTTTTGGCCATCCTCTTCTCCTCAAACCAAAACTCCCTCGAAACGCTTCTCTCTGACCGTTGAGGAGAGTGAGCCTTGGGATGATTTGACAAAGATGGATCTCCTGTTAGGAAAAATACATGACTGAGACCTGCCTTGTAGAGAGGTTAGTTACGGTTTGGTATTTATATAGGTCGATTCTTGGTACGAAGGTAGATTAAACGATTTGAGAGAAGGGGGGATTGAGTTCGTTCGAGAACCCCCTAGGCTATGGCTGTGAAGGCCTGACTCCAAACCTCCCAGCCTAGGCTTGAAATCCATTACATGTATACTTCTAAGTAAACCATGTCTAACAACATTTCAACCAATCCTCCAGCTAGGGCCCATGCCTCCCCCAAAACTAACATTTCAAGATAATTTTTTGGTTGGGGTTCTGATTCTGACCTTACTTTTGGCTTATAGATTTTTGACCTAGACTAGAAATCTGATGTTGATGCCTAGATCTAGACATCATTACTTTCAACTGATTCAAAATAAACCAATTCCTCATACACCATGGTGAAGCCTGACTTACTGATTGACAAATCAACCAAAAGACTTGTTCTCTCCATTAACTTTTCTTTTATAGTTCCGATAACAAACAACTGGAAGGAAATGATGTCAAAATTGTAGAAATGAGGAATCACCACTAAGAATAACCTATGACTACGTAGCAAGCCTTGAGATCTATATGTTTTGTGTTGTTTGTTCTCTTTCCACATGCAACAAGTTTTCCATTTGCTTCATACTTTTCGTAGGTCAAACCCTAATAGTTGTACTATTAATGTAAATATTTATCTATAAGGAGAGAGATTATTTATATATTACATAAAACAAATGAAAGAAAAATATTCTATTAGACTAGGAGGAATAATGGAGACTTAAAAGCAGGGTAATATAACCAAGGAGTGGAGATGAGAGCTCCAAATTCTCCCATAATTTTGCTAGAGGTTGGAAAAATATCAATACTATATGGAAAATACAAAAGGCGGATGGATCTATGGAAAAATATTTTGAAGAAATAACAAGTGTAGGGAAGGAATACTTTAGGAATTCTAAAAGGTACCATAGGAAGCATCAATTGTAGAAGTGATCAATATTTCCATGTTCTTCCCTAGATTTGCGTAGGAGGATAATAATCAAAACCTAATGTCTCCTATCACTACGAAGGAAATCGAAGCAGTTCTCGAGTCCATGCAAAAATATAAAAGTTCAGGACTGGATGGGTGGATTGTGGAATTTTATTAAGGATTCTTTAAACATATTGGGGATTATCTCCTTAGGGTGGTAGAGGAATATCGTCAAAGAGGACATATTCATGATCCTTCCAACACAACTTTTATGGCTCTGATTCCTAAAACAAATTCTCCCCAATCATTTGAAGAGTACAAGACGATTTCACTATGTAATTGTATCTATAATATCATAGCAAAAATCATTGTTTTCTACCTTTGGCCTATACTATCCAGGAATATTTCCAAAGACTAGTTTTCCTTTCTGGATAGGCACCAAATACATGAAACCATCAGGGTTGCGCAGGAAGGTATGCATAGCATCAAAACCCATAATCTAAAATGTATGATAGAAAAAATTGACCTATCTAAAGCTTATGAAATAATTAGTTGGATCTATTTGAGGATGTTGCTGACCCACCCAATCTTTGAAATTCATTTTATCAACTGGATTATGGGTTGTGTCTCAAATGTATCCTTTGCACTTTTGATTAATGATGCATCCTCTCCATTTTTTCATTCACAAAGAGGTATGAGGCAAGGGTGCCATCTATCACCCCTTTTATTTATTTTACCACCGGAAGGACTAAGTAGAGTGCCTATAACATCCAAAAGAAGAGGAGACTTACAAGGAATTAAAGTTACATCCAACCTTTTTATTACCCACCTCCTTTTTTTGGATGACATACTAATATTCATCAACGAATCCATAAGGGATATGGAATGTTTAAAGGAAACCCTAATGCTATTTCAAAATGCTATAGGTATGATGATAAATGATAGGAAGTCATCAATTTCCCATGCAAGTCTATCATAGGAGGAAATTTGGGTCGTTCAATCCTATCTCCCTTTCTAAGAAAAACATATCAAGGAGAGTTTTAAATACCTGGGATTCCACCTGAAGGAAAATAGATACAGAAAAACTGACTGGAGGTGGTTGGTGGAAAAAGTGTAGAAGAGGATAAAACACTGGAGCTATAAGTGGTTATCACGAGCACGTCGACTAGTACTTATCAAAGCAATAATTGAAGCTATCTTGGTTTATTAGGATGCTCTCACTTGCGTTTCGAAATAGATTTTATAGGACATCAAGAAATTATGTAGCAGATTCCTATGGGATGGGAATAAAGAATACCCTACGCTCCCCTGAGTTGCATGCATCAAAATTGCACTGTCAAAATTGTGGGGAGGTTGGGGGCTAATGGATCTCCCAAGTTTTGAAACACCCCTATCGGCTAAATCTAGCTGGAGGCTCATATCGGTAGAGAATATATGGACTATTGTGGTTACAAGGAAATATATGTTTCCCCGATCTTTGGATGATTGGATAAGAAACCCTGTCAAAAGAACGCCCAATTCATCAACAATTTGGAAAGCACTCATGGAATCCTTCAATATGGTAGGAGTCGGTCTAGCTTGGCATGTTGGAAATGGGGGAAAGGTTCAAAATTGGAATCGATCCCTAGGTAGGGGGCCAAAATTTTTCACTCTTCCAATGAAGTTAGTCACCACACTGAATGCACAAGGGAAAGTGTTCTTAAACCAGATAGCAGACAACAGAAGATCCACCTTCTGGTCATAGGGATGGATGAATGCAAAAAAACTCTAACTAAACAATGATGATGTAGATATATGGCAGGAATATATACTAGCACTAAGAAGACCAACATAAGAACAATTGATGAGGAAGATGTCCTAAGATGAGTGCATGTACCTTCAAGCCTCTATGGACCCAAATTTGGGTATCTTTTCCAGATAGAATATCAACTCCATGCAGAACCAGCTTGGTGGTGATCCAAACTATAGAAGTTGACTTTCCCAGCCAAATCAAATATTTTCCTTTGGTGTGCACTTAGAAACAAAATCCCAACTTGGGACAATTTACAAAAAAGAAGAAAGCAAGGTCTAGGTTGGTGTAGCCTGTGTAAGAATGCTAAGGAATCAGTGACGCATTTGTTTCTAAATTTTCCCTTTTCCCTTAATACTCTAGATCTAATCAAGTAGGGGTTTGGATGTAACTTGGTATGGATAGGCCAGTACCATGAAGAAGCTTGAAGTCGGTGGTGGGAAGTGGCTCAAGAGAAGATGCACAAGAACATACCTCCTCTTTATTGCTGGGGCATCTGGCTCACCTTAAACAAATAGATATTTAGAGATAGCTCCTCAATACCAGAAAGAATTGTGTGTAAAGTAGAGGGAAATTTTTCCCTCATGGGTCACAAAAGAGAAGATAATACAACTAGGATCGTGGAAGAGGAGGAAATCAACCAAGATATATGCTAGGCTTATTTTGACAGGGCATGTGATGAATAGGGCCATTGTGGCGAGGGACTTGTCATTCATTTAAATAAACAATGAGTCCTAAAATGCAAGATAAGTCTAGGATTAGGAATCAACAACTATGTCGAGCTATTATCCCTCAAACTTCTCCTATGGTGGGCACTAGAGTTGGGATGCCTCTCTCACCAAATTTTTGGAGATTCTTTAAATGTGATTAATTGGTTCAATGTTGTCCAGAGGTGCCTTAATCATATATTGTTGCCTGTTTTTGTAGAAGTTCTTCGCTTAAAATAAGCCATTGATGTTGTTTCTTTCCATCATATTTATAGGGAACAAAATTCAGAGACAGATCAACTCTCCAAGGATGGTTCTAGACAAGATCTAGGCTCTTGGAAGTTCTGCAATTTAGTGGATGGAATAGTAGAAAACTATCAACATTTATTATTTTTTGAACTATAAACTTCAGGACCATGTTTTCATTTGGCCTTTTTGCTGCGTTTTTATTAGTTTTTAATTACTGAACATAAATGTTGATTATCTCGGCAACCAGTTGTCATGTGTGTTGCAATTAGTATATGACTAAGGTTTTTGGTATAGCTTGAGGCTAGAGACAGTTGTTGGGAAACATATTTTAAAAAATGTGACAGAAATTCACGGGATGGATATGTAAAAATCCTAATCTTTTAGATGGCTTGTTTATTTTGATTTGTGTTTTTTGTATACATTCTAGATAGATAGTGAATGCATTGGACAAGTATAGATGTAAATTTTTATATCTTACGTTCTAACTTTTCTATGGAAAAGGAATTAAAAAATTACATAAAACAAATGAAAATTAAAAAAATTCTTATCGTTAAAACGTTTTATCAATATGTTACTCAAAATGAAGATGTGCAACTCCTTCCATGCAGTTGAAGCATCTAGAGGGACCAAATCTCCCCAGGTGCAAAGCTTTCTCCAAGTTTTGCACTCTAAAAGAGGTTTGCACCTCCTTAATAAATATAGGGTTAGCATGGATCTATGTTTTGCTAGGGACATTACAGCTGAGTTTGAAAGAGATGTGTACTTCATTTTGTGTTGAGTTAACACATGGTATTTAAAAAATTATATGAATAACAAAAAAATAAATTAGCGTTTAACTGTAGGTAAAATATTTCAATGTCCATATTAAGTAACTTAATTTTATATCAACTTTATATAGAGAGATAAAGTAATTAAAATGAAAAAAAAAATCTTATATTTTCAATTTTCATTATGAGGGAGATGTGTAATTTATTCATTTTAGGATTTTATAAAGATTTTGCGATTCATTTAATGCTTAGTATGGAGTTGACACATAATGTTTTTAAAAGTATTAATAACAAAAAATGAATGTAAATATCTATCTAGAGAGAGGGACTATGTATAAATTATACAAAGAAAATGAAAACAAAAAAATCTTATGGATAAAACATTTTATTAATGTGTTTCTCAAGATGAATTTGGGCAATTCCTTCCATGGAGTTGATACATGGCGCACACACACACACACACATATATAATCAACATAGATATGTGTTAACCTCAGATCTATCAAACATTGAAAAATATCAAATCTATGGAAGCACACTTTTTTTTGCAATTTTTGCACTCTAAAAGAGGTTCACACCTCTATAAATTTGTTCCCTCTTAACACTTTCTAGATTCAGGGCTAACATGGATTTATATTGGGATAAAGCAAATGAATAAAATTTGTTTTATTGCATTGAGAGCTATTCTAGAGTCCAATATGTGGGAGATGTTGTTCCATAACATTACATTTATAAATAATAAAATAATGCTTGTTTTTTTGTAAGTATAGTTCTATTATATATATCAAAATTTACATGTTATCTAGGACTCTTCCTTTTAGTGGTCTACCAGAGGGGAAACTACACCACTAACAAAATAATAGAGCTTCAATCTAAAATAAAACAAAATTATAAGCATTTAGTTTGACAAGTCCTTTGTTAATGATCTCATGAGGCATTATTAGTTCAAATTTAAAACTAAAGCAACTATAACCACACTGAATAAAATAGTAAAAATATGAGTCGAAGAAATTGTAGTTACACAAACTATGCCATATATAGATCATGACCCAAAAATATTCATACATCAAACTAAAAAGCATAAAAACTAAGAGGAGGAGGATGTTTCCACCTCAATCAGGCTTTGGTCCTCACCTTTGGTAACACTAGGATCCACTGCATGGGAGAAATGAGTTTGTGCACAAATATTCCTTCATCTTTGTCTATGACTTTACCAAAACATCCAAACCATTAGGATTTCATTCTTTGCATCTTGCTCATCCAAGAGAACCCAATCCAAGGTCATATTCATGTGCCAATACAGATCAATTGTTAACATATATTGATTTTTCTTGCCTCATGTTTGTCCTAGGTCAGGGACCTATTAGCAGACATCTTCCAAAATCTCTTCATCTTGCAAGAACTCTCGTTCTCCCAAGCACACTCCTCCAAATATTTCAATTCCAATGTAATATCTTATGGGGTTTCTTCACTATACTATTGCACGGAAGTGGCAACTCATAGATGGGATCAAGCTCGTCCCTAAGGACCTCTCCCTTTGTGTTCCCTATTGTTGTGTGAATGTTGATGAATGATAGTTTCCCATCACCAACAATAGAAAAACACCACCTTTGTTACAATTTCCCTAAGAATTGAACTTTTCTCTAGTTCACAACAAAACAAACTAAAAATAGATAAAAGTCTTCCGGATTAATCACATCTAACAATGTGATTAATCTAGAAGACTTATATCTACATTATGGATAAGAAAAGTCTTAGATCTAAAACTAAAAATACATTGTGTGGAGGCAAGTCATAGAGGAAAGAAAAGAGTGAGCGAAAAATCAGAAGGAAACTAAGGAAAAAATGCTTAAATTTTCAAGATTTAACTCGTCGAGGATGTGAGTGTGCTTACATAACCACATATGCTCTCGAAAATTGCAACAATGTTGCATACTCCTAGAAGAAATCACTCCAAAATGTGTGGAATGGAACAACCATATGACCTAGAGGAGCTCCTAGTGATGGTTTTCCGTACTCTGATTTGACAACTAAGTTATGATAGGTTTTCCCATTGCGTCTTAAAACAATAAATTAAATGTGGATATTAAGTAACATAATTTTATATAAATACAAATAATTGAGATGAAAAGTCTTTATATTTTCACCTTTCACTTTCCACTGTGGGGGAGATGTTTGTAATTTATTCAATATTTAATATGAAGTTGCTATGTTGCATTTAAAAAATACTACTAACAAAAAGAAATTGAATGTGTGTTTTAAATGAAATAGTTCAATATGCATTCTAAGGAAAATATTTTAATATCACGTGTGTATATATGTGTGTGTGTGTGTTTTGAGATGAGTCAAAGATTTCAAGGTGTAATTTTTTTCAAATTTTATGTTTTAATTTTTTTTTTACATTTCAAGAGATTTGATCCAACTTCACATATATAATGATTATAAAAAAAAATAGAAAAAGACCAAAAAATATATATAAATATATATATATATATTATATATATATATATAATATAATATATATATATATATATATATATATATATAAGAAATAGATTATATATATATATAATTTCATGAGAAAAAATGATAGAAACATTACTTGTTAATAATATGTAGAGTTGAATGTTCAAAAATTTGTGCTTAGAGCTAAGTTGTCTAGTTTGGTATGATAAGGTTGAATGTTCCTTAGTAGTGGAAACTAATATTCACATGTATAACAAAATGGTGTAGGAGATGAACAAGTTGCACAAATAATAGGATAATATATGAGTTGCATTAAATGTTATAACATTTAGTGATTTTTTTCATCATTATTTGTGGAAACTATTATTTACATTTACAGCAATCTCTTTAATTTCCTGTTTCTACCGAATTTAAAGATTCCCTAAGTTACATATAACAAACTACAGAAACATCTTTCCACTCCATCTCTCAAATTTTTTTCAACTCCGTTCTTGTTGAACAAAGGGGTTGTACGATGTACCTATAAAAAAAATGGCCCCAGATCTTTCATAGCTATCCACTTGTAGGTATATGTCCAACTGCGTGTAGAAGAGATTCATTCATAGTTTAATAGTATCTCCTACCCACTGTTGACATAAATTCCCCCCTTCCAGATCTCTCTTAGGATAGAAACTCTTAGGATAGAAGTGTGGGGGGTTGATGTATAGAACATGCAACTAAGACTAAAGTATTGATTGGTTAAAACATTTCCCCAAGGGATTTACTTAAATTTATAGTACTCATGATCTCATAAGATAATTCATGTAATTAGATTTCTTTTTGCATTAGGGGATTCTCATATATAGATGTGGTACTTTCAATTGTACTTGTTAAGGCACATAAATTATAGTTATATTGTGTAGTATAATAAAGTCTCAAAGAACGTGGCCTTTATTTATGACACACTAATTAAGAAAGCATTTTTTTGGGTTTCTAAGCAATTATTCTACAAATTTGGAATTCAGAAGCGTGATACATAAGAGAATAAGGTGGAGGATAATGCGTGAAAATTCTCTGGGCTAGAATTTTATAATTTTCGTCAAGCTGCATATTTGTTGTGTGGTGTAGGTATAATGTTATTTTAATATTGTGTATTGATCCGTTCTTAGCACGAATTGTTGTTGATTAGAATTAGATGGTGAAGGGCTTGGATAAAATGAGCAATATTGGGATTTGTTAGCTGCTTTGTTAAGTTATATGTTTTCTATCTTTATCTTTTTTAATTTTGTTTGTAAAAAGTGCAAAACTAATTACTGAATTGTGTAATATAATTTAAACTAATGTTTTTTAGTGTTTAGACACTCTTTAGCATATCATTATTTTGATTATGGACACAATTTGTTATTGTTTGTAGTTCTTGGAGGATGTGGTGACCCAAGAACAACGACTATTGGTTATAGTATGATATCCTTGTGTGTTAGACGGGTCATTTTGTAAGATTGACTACTAGATACATTCAATATTTTGATGACTTTCCTAGATAACTGGTGAATGCAAAATGGTTCAAAATAGATGGAATGGTTTAACATCAAGACTACTTCTCTAGCACACTGTCCAGAAGAAAGTATGTTAAGAATCGTCAATCTTATAAATATGTCAATGATGATTGGAGGCAATTGTATCTTAAATGGGTCAAGTGGTAAGCTCATAGTTGTGGTGAAGAAAGAGCATAGTCCAGGAGATTCCAAAGTAGGTGTAAGTGCTAGTGATGACCAGATCAGATAGATATCTGTGTTGTAATTTTAGTATTGTAATTTGTGATTTTTGTATTGATTGTTGTAATGTAAGCGTTAAGGGAGGGTGTTATAAATAACACTTACACTAATATAGTTGGTTTGAGTTTGTTGGCAATCTCCTATCTTAGAATCCATTGGGTCTCATATGCACTATATTAGTGTGATGTATGTTGGTTTTGAAATGCAAGATACAAATATTATTTTGTGTGTAATTTGTGTACTACGTCTACTCCTTAAATTTCTAAAATGTTTTATAAGTCATAAATGTTCAAATCCCAAAGATAAGATTTGTCATGGAAGTGACTTTATTAGATGGTAAAGTAGAGGTGTTTCAATAGCCACAAAAAATCATATTACATACATGATTTTTCATAACTAAGAAGCTAGCAGGTTCAATCCACAACTATGGAAATGAGTTGTGGATGGTACAACATAGCTGTTTCATGAGGAACAAAAGTTTAAATACTAGAAGAAATGTTTTGTTGTAAGAAACTAGCCCTTCAAGCCACAAATGTTATAGGTTTACTCTTCAACAAATTGGAGGTGTTACAATCTATTGAAGATTTAAATTGATCCTTCCACGGATTGGTTTCAGAAACCCTAAAAAGGAAAGGTATGCATCTCTTTTTGTAGATAAAAACATGCAGCAATATATCTTAGTAGATAGAATTTGCAACTTGGATTCAACTTTTTCAAGAAATTCAGAAAGTGCAAACCAAGAATTAAAACAAAAAATTAAGAAAAAATATGAAGTTATATATCTTAGCAAATAAAATCTTCAGCTTGCCATTAAATTTGTTCAAAAAAATTGGAAATATTAAACCACAAATTAAACTAAGAAATTAAAAAAAAAAATTGAAGACTAAAATTAGGAAATCCTAAACCAGAAATTAAACTAAGAAAATTATGAAAAAGTGAACTTAAGCCATGAATTAAGCTAAGAAAATTTGAATAACTTAAACGATAAATTGTTCTTGACTTCTCCTATCCTCAACCTAGGCTATTTTTAGACTATGCCAAAGGACATTTTACATTTTGATATTCTAGTCATTATTCATACTAATTGGTAATGTTTGGTAGGAACTCACACTAATTGTTTTGTTAACACATAATACATAGCCTCATAGTTAACATTTAAATTTCACAACACTTTTATCTTAACTGTATAAATAGTCTATCTATTTAGAAAGATAATTCTCTATGCAATGGTCCATGATGGTGGAAAAATCAAGCAATCTATTCAAAATGACCATAACACAAACTGTACCCATAAAAATTGGTGATATCTCCAAACCAAAACTTAAAAATAAATACCACAAATCAACAAATAACAACATACCAAACTATTTATTCAAGATTTTGATGAATGGAGAAAGGCAATTAGTCTTGTAAAGGGCATTGTTGTAGGATGCAACCCGAAATGACCAATAACAAATACTTTTGTTAAAATTGATTATTATATTTAAAAAATATGAAAAATAGCTTGTATGACAAAGGCGAGGCTATTTCAGTGGTGCTTACTGGAAAAGAGTGTACCTATAGGTGACATACTCTTAAGGCGTGGTATCATTGGACCCTTCTGGTGCTCTTATGCAAAATGAATGTTGAAACTATAAATTTCCTTTTCCTCTTATGTCCCTTCACTACCATGGTTTGGGAGTCATCCAGAGTGGCTCTAGATATATTCTTTCAATGAAATGGTGAAACTTATAATATAGTGTGGGAACACCGGTGGTTTTCCATCCATCCAAAAAAACTCGGAATTGTTCCTTTATTGCTATCATGGGGCATATGGTTAAGCTGTAATGCACATATCTTCCAATATTGATCCATGGCTCCAGATAAGGTTGTTGTGAATGCCTTGTCCATATATGCATTAATTTCAAATTAAGAGACTATTAGTATTCCCTACATAATACCAGAATAAGTTATTCATCTGTTATGCCCGTGGGCATATTTTGATGGGGCTACTTCTAATAAAGGAAGAAGCAAGGGAGGAGAAGTTCTACATTTGTCCCAATACCACTCATTTAGGATGATAGCCAGTTTACGATAGGGAACAAATAATTACGTAGAGAACATGAGCCTAAAATTGTTATTATTATTTGCAATTGAGAAGGCCATTCATCAAATTCAAATATTTTGGGACTCATAGATTGTTATTAATTGGTTTTAAAAAATTTCAAGATGCCATATCTACACTCTAAAATCCTATATTAGAATAAATCCTCATCTTAAAGCAGCCATTTGATGCCATATTTTTATGTCACATTTTCAGGGAAAAAAACTTTGTCTAAAGAAGGTGTTGCATTGGCTTTAAGCACCTGGTATATAGTGGAGTGACACAATGATGTTGAACAGGTTTTCCTCCATAGGTACTTTATGGAGGGAAACCCAAATGTAGTCTAGTTATATATCTTCTTCATAATGCTGGCAGTTTATACAAGACAATCTATATAGATTCAGTACTTTTGTTTTTTTCTTATCACAGGTAGCTTCTATATGATGTTTTTATGCATAGACAGGTCTTTGACTAGTTTTCATGTGGGCAACATTGTGGTAAAAGGTTATATTAAGCTCTTATGCTTAGTTGGTTTAGTCGGAACCAATGTAGATAATAGTATGGTAACAGGATATGTTCTCTCTTGGTAGTCAAATTGTATCGACTATGGTTTTGTGACAGGCCTTGACATGGCCAAGGCGACTTTTTGACTCAGTCATGATCTTCAAAATGGGCAGGTGCCCAGGTTTATGGTTGAATATTTATAAAATGGTATTTTAATGTCTTTTTCTTTTTTGTAATCCTATGATTCACCGCAATGGGTCTATCTTTATTTTGATAATATATATCCTTACATGGACCCTACAGAGTGCATGTGGCACAATCTGAATGTAATTTTCAAAATATAATAGACAATTATGATTTTTTTACTTGGAAAACAAATATATGAAAAATAAATGAAACACACCATAGTAAAGGAATCAAATCATGATACTTTCAATCAATAAGAAATTGAATTTATAAAATTTAATAAATGAAAAAAAAACCATATACAATTAAAATGAAAATGAAATTTCAGCTTAGTAAATGCATTTTGACCATTCATAAAAAAATCTAGTCCTAGTGGGTAGGGATTAAAAATGTAATATGGGAATATTTCATGGCATGTTAACATTTATAATCTTAAGAACTGTTAGTAAAAAGACAAACAAAATGAGGAACAAAATTTCACAATAAACACTCACTGGCTCAGAGTCCATGGCTTCACCTTGTTTTATGGATAAATTCCTTTTGTAGACAAAAGAAATCTCCCTAGACCTAGTGGCTTGAACCTGAAACAACCAAGATAGAAACTGTTATGCTTTCCTTAAAGAAGTTTGAAATATGGAAGAAAGACTTACTTGGGAACCAAAGCAACCTCTTTCCTTCTCCCCGCCTACAAGCTTTAGCTCTAACTCCAAGTGTTAAAATTGGAACCTGCAAATCATCCAAAACAAGCAAGAGAACCACAACATACAAATATCATATGCAAACAACTCGAAACAAGAAGCCATGTATTCGTTGTTCTACACATTCCTAAATGAGACATAATGTATAGGAAAACAAGGCATTTTTGTATTAATAAAAGTAGGAGAATATTACAACCCTTGTAGGCCTTGACCTTGTAGACCTCTTCTAGCTATCTTGTCCTTCCTTTGCCACAATATCATGCCTTCAAACATACCTCAAGCATATGGATGGATTATGGACCTTTAGACACATATGAGCAACATGGGAGCATACCTAAGAGTCTTCAAAATCAAACCCAGTCCTAATAGCAGGTGATGTATTTATAGGAGAAATGAGGAGGTTGTAGATCCATTAAAATATGGTAAGGTCCACTTTATAATGGGATAAGCACCATGGGATAAGCGATAATACCTCATTTGTAGGAATTCAAGGACATATTTAACAAAGAATGGAAACTTCCATGATAGAAGCCTCTAGAAGTGGAAGCTTCAAAATTATATTTAATTTTTTCCTCATTTCAAGGGTCATCACACTTGAAATGAAAGAAATATGCACTAACACATGCTTTTCTATTTGATACAACCTACACCATCACACTTACTAAACTAAGAAAGTGCGAAGGGGACCTAAATTAGGGTTTTTAGCCAATATAATGCATAATTTTTGGTACTTCTGGAAAGGACATGCCTTTGGGTTTGTAGGGGATGATTGCAAAGTAAGAATGGATGATGATTGATCTGAGTTCAAGTTCATTTGGTTGAATGTGAAAAATGGCCTATAACACAGCCATAAAAACACATTTTATTTATAGACTTATGACATGTGTCACTCACACAAAATGAGAAACAAAAATTCACAATAAACACTCATTGGCTCACAATCCATGGCTCCACCCATACAGACACATTTTATTTATAGACTTATGACACACATCATTCTATTTGATGTAGTGAAGGACCATTTGGAAACATAGTTGAATATTTTATTTTGAAATATGATAGGGGAGAGGCTTCTATTGTTGTGTAGCGACCAACAGTTATTATAGTATTGGTCCCACACATCCATAAAAAACATAAAATAAAATAAAATTGCACATAAATAGTTAATATTAAGTTATATAACTTATTAAATTATGTCCAAAATGGGCCCATATATTGATTGGACCAACAATTGTCAAACACTAAGCTTTTAACATAACAAATTGACAAGACATCTTGTCCCAACTACCTCCATATATGAATTACCAATCAAGTCAAAATGCACTACAAAAAATTTGATTAAATTCTATCTAGCAATACACTTATCCCATCAAATAAGCACCCACTGATTTCCACTGGAGCAACACATCCCATGGCTGGGTAATACCTGAACAATGTAACATCCTTGGGATGAAAGTTCATGTAATAAAGTTAATAAAGGAAAAATAATACTAAGGTCATGGGACACATATTCCAAGCTGAATGTTGGGAAAAGTATCCTAGTGGGCATCACTTGTTGTTTATTATGGCCAAGGAAATTGAAAAAGGCATTAGAAAAGGATTTCAAAAGGAAAAAGTCATTATAGGCATTTTATTTATGAAAACAAAGGAAATTAGGAGAAAAGGAAGGGGAAAGGTCACAAGTTGCATGTGAGGAGGAAATTGAAGGAAAATACAGGAAAAATGAAGAAATTAGAGGCTACAATGACAAAAAGGCTTCTAAGAATCAGTTCATAGATTTTTGTCAGCCTTTTCTCAGTTGAGTTTTGGAATTAGTTACAAAGAGGAGAAGAGCACCAAGTGGAGAAAGAAAGCAAACAACAAAAGGAAGGAAAAGGAAAGAAAAGTAAGGACAAGAAAGCAAAGGAAAGAAAGGATCAACAAAGGGAAATTTGGATCAAGTGAATTTAATGGGAATACTTTTAGGTAATATATTGCATGTATGATTTCCCAACTTGTTTTTTCATGCATGGTACATGCATGTGTATTTGGTTCATTGTTGTCATTAACATGGGTTTTTTCGGGTTTGATAGTGGTTTCAACCTTGCCTTGCCATTTCTGGATAGCCATGGTGTGATGGGATACATTATTGGTTGAGATTTGGATTGTTGGAAGGTTTTGGATCTAGGTGAGGTGGTCTCAAGAAAATCCCAAGGGTTGGTGGTGGAGATGGTTTACTCTGGGAAGCCCTCAACAGGTGGGTGGAGACAAGGAAATTCCTCAAGGGATGGTGAAGGAATTATAAGGCATCCAAGATTGGTTTGGTTTTGTGATCTCAGAACTAGTTTAGGTGAGATCACAGTAGGGTGAGGGTAGACGTGGTTTGACCTATGGATTCCCTTTGTTGTTTATAAATTGGTTTATCCCATGAGATCCACATTCATGTTGTAATATGGCATAGGGGTGATTTGTTAAAAGAAATATTTGGTTCAACCCAATATATTATCAGGTCGTACGTGGAAGTCCTTGACTTGGTTGGCATTTGAATATGTTAACAAAGAGCTAAGTTCCTCTTATATTTTATGAGTAAATGTACTTGTCATGATGTGAATTTGATGGTTGTTCTATCATTGTTATTAATCTAGTTATATGTTGGTTATAATCATGGTTTTATGATAGATTTTGGTCATGGCTCTTATCATGTTTGTTTGGAAAATGAATGGTTATTTAATGCATGACCTAATAAATACTATGGAAGCTATTGTGAGAGGGAATTAGACCTTCTTGGTTATTCTCAAATAAGTTTTAGATCTCTTTGTTCATATGTGCATTCATGACCTATAGGTTTCATGTTCATTGTGTGTTTTACAAAATGAATGTCATGGTTAGACCTGGTTAGGTCAAGTCCTTGTCTAAGTTTTGTGTTAAAGGTTTGGTCCTTGTGTCATTTATCATTTCTCAAAGTTCTATCAAGTTCTGGGCATAGGTTTGGATCCTAGCCCTGAAAAAGTGGCTCAGATATCAGGGTTTCATGCACAAAATTGGGTCATTTAGACTACAGTCTTTGGGAAGTAGGGTTATGCATGCGACTAGAGGATTATAGTCAATCGATTTCCTTGTTATGAAAGCGATTAGGAGTCAAAGTCACTAAAAAGTCAATTTGGCTCAAGGTTTAGGCACCTACAGTGGTGGATCAGCTCCCCGGGCTCATGTAGCTCCTAAGGAAGGTCAGTAAAGTTTTGGTTCGTTGATTCCACTTACTTAACTGTAGTTAGGAGGTTGATTCATGTTATAGTATCCATCCGCTCATGTTTACCCTAGCAGACTAGTGAAAGTGGGTAAATGTGGGAAGTGGAGTTACATAGTGGTATTAGAGCAATTTCTGTTCTTTTTGGGTGATATCTAATACCATAGAGTGGTACCATAACATGGTTCAATACTTGGACCAGATGGGCTACATGCATGTGGTTATGCATGAATTGTCATGGCTATGGTTTTTCATGCATGAGGTCATGGTATTCAGTTGATATTGTCATGCATGATGTTGACATATTGATATGATTATGATTATACATGTATCATTATAATGTGGACTGATTTTACAGATGAGATAAGCCTCCCTTGAACATCATTGAGGTATGATTTTGATTATGATATCTATTTGGTTTATATGACATGGCATACTTGCAGGAAAAACATAATGAAAGATGACAAGAAAAATGGTGTACTACAGTTCACATGACTCTCCCTACATGTTAGTTGGGTAGCAAGGAGATGAGTATAATTCTCCTGATATATCAGACACATTGAGGAGTTTGAGGGTAGAGATAAGAAATTTCAAGGTAGAAAATGACAGGTTGGTTGAGGCTCGGGAAATACTTGCAATGGTTCAGGAAAAGCACGCAGAGGTCAATGCAGTGATCCTCCAGAGTTTGTCAGACTTGTAGAGACAGGGACAACTAAGAATTATCCAAGAACATGAAGATAAGACTAATGGGGCATATGGTAGCAGGTATTGGTCAGAATATAGGTTGGATAGATGGGACATAATCATAGGTGACAGATCTTTGGTTACACTTGAAAGGAGGACCAACATGTATGGTTTCATTCTAGTTCCTCATCCAATAGACATCACCATAATTACTGTCATCATCCTTATAGGAGGAGTGAGTACTTTCCAGAGGAGTTCAAGAAAGTCAAGCCTCCTACATTTGATGGAGATATGAAGAAGTCAGAAGATGCAGAGGCATGGTTGCTTGGGATGAAGAAATTTGTCAGATTGCATAACTATTCAGATAGCTTGAAAGCCAAAATATCTACCTTCAGTCTTAAAGGGAAACAAGATATCTAGTGGGAATATGTGAAGAATATCAAAGGAATTTGAGAAGAAGAGTTGATTTAGGATAAGTTTGAGGGACTCTTCAACAAGAAGTACCTATCTAAAAGGTATTATGATGATGGATCTAAGGATTTTTATGAGCTGCATATGGGTTCTGTTATGCTCTTATACCAATAGGTGGCATATGTCATGATTGAATTAATGAGCTCTGTAATATGTTCATACCTTTTCTTGTTGCAAAGGTTTTCCATATTTTCAAAAAATAAAAAAATTTAAAAAATGTAAAGAGGGTATACCCTAAAAGAAAAATCAAAGGGTGAAAAGAATAAACTGGTCAAAAAAAATAAAAATGAGAAGAAATGAACCCCAAACAAAAATAGACCAGGAAAGTGTGCAAGTCTAAATGCCACTACTTTTTCATTTTTTGTAATAAACAATTGTGTGCAGCTTGTTACTTATGCCACAATACATGAAGATTCAAACTGTTTAATCTTGGCTCATTCATTTTTCAATTTCATGCTGTAGAAATAGAGAATAAATATCTGACCAAACAGTGTAATCTTGGCAGATAAGTAGATAGGTAGAGTAAATAAAAAGGAGCTCAATAGTATAATCTGAGCCCTTGGATGTAATAAGTGATGACTTAGGTAGGCTTGCCATGTAAAAGAAAAGAAAGATTTGATAAGGTTTTGTCAGTCTAAGTGCACCCAAATAAAGAAGGAAAAAATGCTAGGTTAAAGTAGGCAGGGTAGGTAGATGATGTTGCAGAATGATACATGTGATGAATAATGTCTCTAAATGTGTTAATATTTCATTTTTCATTGAAATGCCAAGGCATGCATCACATTGAAGACATCACAAGCAAAGAAAAGTCACAATGATTAATCCCCTTCTCGTTTTCCCTAATTATTCACTAATTTCCCCTAAGCACTAAGGCATTTGCTAAATTGGAGGGGCTCAGAGCATTTCTCTAACTTCTGGAGGGACCAAACCCTCAACCCAATAATTTAAAAAGCCTAAGTACTTAGAATCATCCATAAACCATTCATTTGATTTCATAAAGTATTTTCCTGAGTAAAATCTTATTTTACTTAGGAATAATGCACAATATCACCTAAAAAAAACCCTTTTTCCACTTTAAGCCTAAGTTTAAATGTATACCCGAAATGTTTTAACTTAGTGCTTTCATTTCATTTATCATATTAATCTTTGACTTATATTATATAAATCCCGCCCTATTTACCCTTTTCCGTATTATTTAATTATATACTAAAAACCCCAAATTATTCTATACCCTACCCCATTAATTATAACCATAAACACAGTTAAAAAGGGATTAATGGATTAAACTGAGATTCATTAATAACCTAATCTCCTCGCTCCACAAAATGGGATTAATTAACCTCTAAGGTTAATTAAGAACCTCCCCTCCACTCACAATCACCCCGATATGATTTATTAACTTGTTAATTAAATCGGGCCCGCCGCAGTAAAAGTTCTGCCATACCTCACTTCCCATCCACCGTTCGATCCCATCCCCATCATCCAATGATCCTCACTGATATCACTCCCCCCTTGGTGACCGCGCTTTAATGCGCGATCACCAGGCAGTTTTCAAACCGTACCCCTGCCACGCATCAGGCAATCCATGGAATCGCTAGCCTCTAGTCAAATACCACCTAACTCCAAAAGCGGTGCAATCTTGTACCACTTACCGCCCTCCATAAATGACAAAACGTCATTTCCCTACCTACGTCATTTGCCCAATAAATCAAAAATACCCCGCCAACCTAGATTTTGTAGATAAAACCAATGAAATGTCATTTTCAATGTTTTATATGGCAACTATGTTCCCATGCAAAGCGACATCCCAGTCAACTGCTAAAGCTTTCCAACTGCCACCTGATCAAGAAACTTGCAGCAACTCAGCCGGGGACCGGTTATCCAACCTGCCATTGTACTGTTCACTTCTCCATTACATGTATTTATCCAATTTCCACTGAAACCCTATAAGTTTTGGTTTTATACTGAAAATTCCACAAGAAAGAGCTAAATTTAGTACAAGTCCAAACTTTATTTCACTATATAGGTTCCCAAACCTGCTGTTTGGCCTATTTTCTCATAGAAAACCCAAATTCCATTTCTGAATCCACAAGAACCAGAAATGGAAACTCCCCCTGTTTTGAATATCACACCGATCAATGCCCCTCATAAGGACCAAGACTATCTGCCTCTTGCAGATAAATATTTCCAAATAAAGGACATAACCACTAACCAAAATCGCCTGAAAGCCTTTTTCCAAGCCAGAAACAACTACTTGAATGGCTCAGACATCCTGGGACTATGGGAATCCAACCTTCTCAAGTATTTTCTTCCCTCAGTCCATGTTTTCCTGTATATAATTCATCAATGCCAGGCAAATTATGACCCAAACCTAAGAGTTGTTATGTCCCCAAGCCAAATGGTATTGTTCCCCATCATAGCTGCATCCATAAATGAAATGTTACAATTTTCCCCTAGTCAAGACCTAACCCCCTTTCTATGGGATATTTGTTTAAAAAATCCATTGTAATACCCCACTCAGAACTCACCCGCATCGGCCAGACCTTCATGTTAGAAAAATATCAACCCAAAGGTCCCCCTCCTTATGTACAGAGCTGTTTTACAGAAATGGGAAAACTTATAGTAGACATGATATCTTTAATAATGGGATTCAACATAAGTGAATACGTTGATGAGGTCACCCTAGTGTTATTATCAATTTTTACCCCTAGACAACCCCCTGTTGTTAAATATGACTATGCCTCCTATATTGCCAATAAAATTCATGACCAATTCTTGAGATTGGACAATGAAGGAGTCTTCAAATACACCACATTTATCTATCATCTTATGTTATATTATCAGTCAGATAACTTTCCTTTACTTGTAAAGGAACTTGACACCAAAGGAAATCCAAGGTCTGTTGTCTTTTGGAGTCCCATTTTCCATAAATCCCTTGAGTCCCTTTATACCTAAAATGAGTTCATTGATCTATTTGTGCATCCTGCAACCACTTTGCTAACAGGAGTTTCCCCTCCTAGGATCAGTGGTGACATAAAGAAGATCCTCCAGCTCTCCAAACAATACAGAATAGGTGATTGGTACCTATACAAGAAACATACATAAATTAGGATCTATGGGTATGAGCTCTGCCCCTTTAAGCTACCAAAGTATGTTGCAATGAGACTGTTTGTATTGGAATACTTCAGACAAATGCTACATACAGACTTAATCCATTTTTTTAATGCCAAAAAGAAAGCTCAGCTTAGAACCAAGAATCAGTTAGGCCCTTATATTTGCAATGATAGAGAAGCATGGAGAGAAGCAGAAAAATTTTTAGAAGATCACCTTAGATTACAAAAGAGTTTTGTATGGGTACCATATGACCCTAACAGTTTTATATGTGATAAAAGAATGAAAAACAAGTTGCTCCATACATTCATCATAGGATCCCAAAGATTGAGAAATTTGCAAATATGGATGAATGGAGGGAGGGAACCCTAATAGAAGATGTTAGTGAACAGGTCAATATAGCAAATGCTATGAGAGATCTTGAGAAGACCCTTGACCTAGATTCTTTTGGGCAGGTATCATTTGAGCTATCTGATCTGAATTTGAAACTACTTGAAAAAGGTTTGCAAGGTATTCAATTCGGTAGTAAACATGTTTAAAAGATGCCCATGTCTTACAGTAAAGAAACAAATGAAATTTTCAGTTGTTCATGAACCATTCAAGCATACCAGAATTATTTCCTTTTACTATTTAACACATTAAAACAAATTTTTTCTGCAAAATAGTTCAACCACAGATGCAAAAGAAGTTGATGAAGCAGTTCACCCCTCTCGGGCTACGTCTGCTGGGTCCAAGGCTCCCAAATGGGCCTGTCCTCGTTTTAATTAAATGCTCAAAATGAATTTACAGCTGAATAGAAGTCTCTACATGTGAAATAGACTGTAAAAACGGATTCAAAACACATGAATCCTTCAGGATTGACTGCTGGTTCACCTCCAATGGATACCTGCAACCTGATACAGTTCTCACAATATTGGGCCCTAGTGGCTCCTAGAACTTCCACGGCTCCAAAACCTGTGCAAATGACCTCTGATGGCTGAAAAACCTGTGCCAATGGCTTCATAACGTCCAAAATACCCAAAATAAAAAAAATCGTCCAAAACAACCTTTCCTAGCCGAAGTTATGGCCATTTAATGATTCCCTCCAGTTTAGCCCAAAAGAACTCCAGCTAACTGTAGTTAGCACCAGTTAGCTCCGCCAAATCTGGGGCGTCCGCCAAATTTGGCGCCACCGCCAAAAATTTTCCAACCGGACTGTTACATAACTACCCAAAATTTATGCATGTGACCACGTTTATTAACTGCAGTTATCCTTGGATTGCGCGCTGGTGGTTAGTGTTTTGGCCCTGGTTCTCGGCACAAGGTCATATGGAATGGGGGCTGGCCGCTTAGGGGCTGGCCCCCTTCATTTCCCGCCCATGTCGTTGTTTAAACTTTAAATAACAAATATTTTGTATAACATACAACAGCCGCCGTTGTGGCCCAACGGTAAGGCGGTCCGCTTATGGAAAGGAGGTCGCGGGTTCAAAACACAACCCCACCAAAAATTTTGAAATGCGCCCAATACCTGTTGCTGACGTCATCTTGGGCCACGTGGCAGCCTCCGGGCTTGCCATGTGGTGGCTTCTGATTGGCCCGTCCAAAAGGAATATTCCATGGAATATTCCACAAAATATTCCATGGAATATTCTTTTTTAATTCTTTTGAAAATTCAAAATTTAAGGGTTATTGGGCAATTTTGTTTTTGACATAACTTTCACATACAGCAACTGTTTTTCGAACTGTTTGTGGCACCGGAATCAGGAGGACAAGCTCTATCTCGTCGTTCAGGTTCGAGCCAATTCTGAGCACTTTCATTTTTGAGCATTTTACGACACTTGGGACATGAGCCCCTGATCACGCCTTCCCATTGGGAAGCTTTTGGACCCCAAAAGCCTTCAACTACCTGTTAAAGAGGTGAGGGTACAATGCCTTCACTCTGTCCACCTCCATCCACTTTGCCTTGTTCGGTTTGCTTCCTTTGAAACCAACCCGAACATAATCTACATTGCCCCTCCCTGAAGTGCGTGTCCTTCTGTCAAGGATTGTATCTTCTTTCAGCTCATCTAAGAATTCTAGCGAGAAATCTTCTATAGATGGCAGCTGAACAGTGCTTTCATGATCAGCGATCAAAGGAGGTTCATACAAACGTAAGTTCTCCACATTAACAACATAATACATTTGCATGTAGGAAGGCAAATCTAATTGAAAAGCATTATTTCCAACCTTCTTGAGGATTTTGAATGG
>APFE031453137.1:6187-87110 GCA_000404065.3 Pinus taeda
TTATATTAAAAATTGAATGAGTTATACAATTTGTCTTATTAAGAACTAACTAAAATATTATGACTTTAATTATTTTTTCCTTGTGAGCATTGAAATATTTTACTAATAAAGTTAGAGTGAATATGAATGAACTATCTAAGCAATAGAAAAATATTTAGGGTAATTTTACAATTATAGTTTCAACCATCCTAAACTTTGTGATCTATAAAATGTCCTTCCATTTTTCTTAAAGTAGGTAATTTTGCATGTAATTTCATATATAAAATTTCATATAAGTTCATCAATAAATAATCTATAATAAATATTATTTCATAAAAATAAACATCACGATGATAACCATCTAACAAACATAAATCTCGTTTAAGATACACATTCAAATTCACTATCATCATCTAGTTATATACACAACTAGTACAATGTATAAGCATCATTAGCTAGCACACAAATCTAATAATCTATTAATCTAACATGACATGATCATCGTGATCACATATAACAAAACACAAGCATTGTAATCTAACATCATCATCGCACACGTCCTCAAATTAACATACATATCATGTCAAATAAATATGAATGAACTATTTAAGAAATAGAAAAATATTTATGGTAATTTTACAATTATAGTTTCAACCATACTGAACTTTGTAATTTATAAAATTTCTTTGTATTTTTTTAAAGTAAGAAATCTTGCATGTAATTTCATATATAAAATTTCGATATAAGTTCACCAATACATAATTTTTAATAAATATTATTTCATAAGAGTAAACATCACGATCATAAACATATAAGAAACCTAAATATCGTTTAATATACACATTCAAATTCACCACCATCATCTAAATATATGCACCTCTAGTACATATAAACATAATTAAAGAGGTGAAGGGAGAGTGAGCAATGGAGGACGAAAATTCTAGGGTTTCTGGGATAGTGCAGGGGCGGATCTCCATGGAAGGGCGCAAAGGAGGGAGCTCCACTCCCTCCTTCAAACAAGCTGTGACAAGCAGGGGAAAAAACCTATGAAATATGATAGAGGACCTTCAAAGGGAAGGAACATGAATAGTGAAGAGGAACAAGATGGGCAGAAGTCAAAGGAGAATAATATTACTAAAGAAAATGAGGAAGAAGACAAGGAACAGGGAACAAAAAACAAAGCACACATGGGTCCATGTAAGCCCAAAGTTGTTGTGACTCCCAGAGTTGTTTTAAATGAGCCTGCTCAGCAAGAGCACAGGGACCATATGCAAACCTATGCAATCATTTGCAAATTCATGGGTTTATGGCCCACTGAAAAATCCTTACAAATGTGGATAAGATATCACTAGAAACCAAAAGGAAGCATTGACCTACACCTAAGTTCAAAGGGTTTCTTCATTGTGGTATTTGCAAAAATTGAAGATAAGGATAGAGTTTTTGAAGGCGGGCCCCACTTCTATGCTGCAGCAGGTCTCTATATGAGACCTTGGATAATGAAGTCCTGGAACATGAGATCTTTACTTCGGTCCCAGTTTGGGTAAGCCTATATTCTCTTCCACTTGATTATTGGCAAAGAGAGTCCTTAACAACCATAGGAAATAAGTTAGGATGGTTTGTCAAAGCTTCTGAAGCCACTAGGAGGGGAAAGTACACTTCCTTTGCTAGAATATGTGTGGAGATGGATCTCTCTGGAGCTCTACCATATGAGGTAATCTTGGAATTTTTTGATGAAGAATGGGTTCAAATTGTATATTACGAACATATTCGAATTAGATGTCGCAAATACCATGAGCATGGGAACCTATTCAAGGATTGCCCTCTCACTAAAATAAAGAATAAAAGTAAAACTAATGAAATGAAAGACTCTGAAAGCTTTCAAAAAGTGGAAAACAAAGGAAAAGGAAGCAAGAGGGGGTCAAAGACACAAAATATGAAGGGCAACAAGCCAGTCAAAACAGATTCCAAGTCTTGGAAGAGGAATAAGAGATAACTATAGTAGACTGGATGAAGGGAGAAGGATTAATGGAGGAAGGGAAAGAAGAGGATAGGGAACAAACACGAGATAAAAATTTGCAGATAGAAACGATGGTGAGTGATGCAGAAAAAAAAATGGGTCATGAGATGACCTAAAGTGAGATGGAAATGGAGGACCAAGAACTTTAGGCGATTCTTGAGAAAGAGAATCTAGATCTGGAGGATTTCTTGATTCAAGGAACCAAAGAATGGATAGACTCTCTACCTCCAAAGGAGTTCAACAGAGTCCAACAACTATATATATGGAAAACCCGAAACAAAGGGCTAGAGAGCCAAAGAAACAGGGAAAACCAGAGCAACGAAGGGGTAAAAACAGTGAAATCCACAGCAGTATTAGCACCCAGAAGCTTAGGAAAAAAATGAGGCAGGAAAAAGAAGAACTAACTATTGATGGAATGTGGAAAGCTAATGATAGACTCAGGTAAGATGAAATACCTAACTAGCTACTCCTTTACCAATCTTTAATAATGAAGTTTACTTCTTGGAATATTAGAGGTCTTAGTAAAAGAAAAGAGAGATTGATTAGTAATAGAATGAAACAAATAGCTCTGGATGTGATCTTCATCCAGGAAACCAAATGTACCATTCAAAAATTAAAAGAGATTCATAGTAAATGGCTCAATTGTTATGAGTTTCTGGAAGTCAAAGCGGAGAATACAGCAGGTGGTATACTCACCATTTGGAATCCAAATAAAATAGACATTTTAGATGCTGAGGCATTTAGAGAATACCTTTTAGTGGTCATACAGCCTATAGGAGATAAGGAAACCTACCTGGTCACAAATGTGTATGGCCCCCAAAGACTGGAGGGTAAACTCAAATTTCTTGATTCTCTGGAGGAGCTCAGAGATAGACATTCAGGCATGCCATGGATACTGGGAGGGGATTTCAACATGATTAAATCATTTTCGGACAAAAAAGGTGGAACCGGAGTTCTAAGTAAAGACTCTCTGAAGTTTCAAACTTTTACAGATATTATGAAGTTAGTGGATATTGTAACTAGTAATGGCATATTTACTTGGAACAACAAAAGAGGAGGAGAGTCTGAGGTGGCTTGAAAGTTAGACAGATTTATGATATTAGAAGATCTTATGCTCAATGATAAGGAAATATTAGCAAGAATTCTACCCTTTGGAGGCTGATACCACTGGCCGGTTCATATGGAGGTGCAAACTATTGGTACTCCCCAGAATAGACCTTTTCGATTTGAAAACATCTCGCTTTGCCATCCAGATTTCACTAGCAACATTTCCAAATGGTGGTCAAAATATTTGAACATTCATGGCAAGAGAATATTCGTTCTTCAGAAAAGACTAAAACACATCAAGCTTCGGCTCAAGCATTGGAACAAGAATGAAAATGGCAATATTTTTGTAGCTAAAAAAGTAGTAGAGGGTAAAATGTAGGAACTCAACCAAGCCCTTATCACAGATGGCTTCGATGAAACCAGAAATGATCAGGCCACCAAATGTAATCTAGAATGGGAGAATCTATGCAAACAAGAGGAAATATTTTGGAGGCAAAAATTGAGGGTTCAATGGCTCAAAGAAGGAGAAAGAAATACTAGATTTTTCCATAGATCCACTATGGCAAATAGAGTTCACAACAGAATTTCAGTGATCAAGGACAAGAGAGGTATTCTTCATAACTCTCATGCAGAGATAGAAGAAGCACTTGTTAAGCACTTTGGAGGCATAGCCAAGGAAACATGTTATGACAGAGAGAATCCCATTAGAAACTTCACAAGACATATACCTAGGCTGGTGTCCAGTGAGGACAATTTCAACCTTAACAAGCCAGTAACTGAAGATGAGGTCAGTGAAGTGCTCAAAGAAATGCAAAATGCTAAAGCACTTTGCCTAGATGGTTTCAATGTATATTTCTTAAAGGCTTGTTGGAATATTGTTAAACAGGATATTATGCATGTTGTAGAATATTTTAGGATGAATAGAACTATTTTGAAATCTCTAAAGACTTCCTTCATTGACCTGATCCCTAAACAAGAGGTAGCCTAAAATCCTGAAACGTTTATACTGATTTCTTTATGTAATGTGGTTTACAAGATTATAACAAAAATGGTGGCCAATAGACTCAAACCTCTCCTTCGTTCCCTTGTCTCTATTGAACAATCTGGATATGTGGAAGGAAGGCAAATCCTTAACAAAATTATTCAAGCACATGAGGTGGTACACTCTCTGACTATCAACCGAAAGGCTGGTATGATCATGCAATTGGACATTGATAAGGCCTATGATAAATTGAACTGGAATTATATCAGGAAAATCCTTATAGCTTTTGGGTTTGATCACAACTGGGTGAGATGGGTCTTGGCCCTAGTCACTTCCTCCAGCTTCTCAATTCTGTTCAATGGCTCTCCATCTGAAACTTTTCTTCCCTCTAGAGGCCTCATACAGGGGGATCCACTCTGTCCCTTTCTCTTTATCCTCATCATGGAAGGACTAGGTCGGTCTATCAAACATGCTAAAGAAGTCGGTAAGATAAAAGGTCTCCAACTTTCTAATAGGGGATAGGCTTGGATGCATCAATAGTTTGTGGATGACAGCATGCTGCAGGGAATACCCACAACCAAAGATGCTCATGCATTCAAAGAAATCCTAAATGACTTTGCCAGGGCTTTAGGTATGGAAGTTAATCTCTCCAAATCTAAGATTTTTTCTTCAATACTAATATTGCCATTCAAAGGAACATTGCTAAAATTCTGGGCTTTCAAAGAGATTCTCTCCCCTCAAAATATTTGGGGGTCCCTATAATTGCTAATCCTTTACACAAGAGAATTTGGGAGCCAGTGATCAATAAAATGCAAGACAAAATAAGGAAATGGACTATGAGGTCCTTAAACTTGGCTAGCAGGTTGGTGCTCAAAAAGGTTGTTCTACAATCTATCCCAGTTTTTATGCTTTCTGCTCTCCCAGCTCCTAAAGGAGTCTTGCAGGTTCTTAGAACCATACAAAGAGACTTTCTTTTGGGCAAGGGGGAAGAAAAGAGAAAATGGACTTTGGTAGCTTGGGAAAAACTCTACAAACCTAGAAAACATGGAGGTCTAGGATTGGATGATCCTGAAATTTTAAGCAAAGCTTTAGGGGCTAAATTATGGTGGCGCTGGCTAAAAGAACCAAAGGCTCAGTGGGGTACAATTTGGAAAGAGAAATATGCCAACTCATGGCAAAGTGATGATCATATAAGAATGCATGGAAATATTAAGGGATCACACATGTGGAACAAGGCCTGAGACAATAGAGGTCTAGTCCAAGATACTGGCTTCTAGGAAATTAGAGAGGGAAACTTAGCTCTGTTCTGGGAGGATAGATGGCAACAAGAACCCATTCTTTTAAAAGAGGAATTGAAGGAACTTAAGGTAGAGGTATATGCGAAAGGATTAACCAAAGTAAAGGATTTCTGGGATCAAACCAACAGTGTAGGAAAGTGGAGAATATGGAGGAAACTTGAGTTTAGGTTTGACAACCGCTTAAAAGCTAAAGCTGAAATGCTAATGGAAGAATTAGATCGAAGGAAAATTCTAGTTTCAGAAGGGAATGACTAGCTAAGATCGGGAAAAAACAATGAGGGCACCTTTAATCTTAAGGAAGCTAAATTCATTCTCCTTGGTTTGCCCTCCTAGGGTCTGGACAAAGCATGGAAAAGACTATGGAGGCATCAAGGTTGGATGAAAATTAAGCTCTTCATGTGGGTGGTCCAGCATAGGATGATTTTGACTTGGGACAACATTAGGAAAAGGGGTGTTTGTGGCCTTCCCGGTGCCTACTATGTGAAGCTCAAGAGGAAACATTGGAGCACCTTCTCAACAACTACTCCTTTTCCTCCAAGTTGTGGGATTCTTTTGCCTCCATTTTCCAACAGTCGGATATGGGCAAAGGAGGCATCACTGACACCCTAAATGGGTGGAGAAGAAATTTTCCGAATAATGAAGTCCTTATCGTTGCTTGGGCTCTAACACCAGGCTTCATCATTTGGAAAATTTGGAAAGAAAGGAGTAACAGAATTTTCAAGGATGTAAAAAAACAACCCCTTTACCTTTTAGATCAGATCTTAAAACAACTTCCATAGACATTGGGTTCTATTGTCTGAAATCTCCTTAAGAATCTTCCCTCAGCAACAGATTTGAGGATTCTCTGTCAGCTAGGGTTATAGGGTCTCATTCCGTAGGGCCTGGAAAGGAAGATTCTCATTAGAGACTCTAAGCTTGATTTTTGGCACCCTCCCCCTAAGGGTTTTTTGAAGTAAAATATTGATGATGCCTTAAAGGGAAACCTCAGTACTGTGGGTCATGGCGGAGTTTCAAGGGATGAAAGAGGGAACATCCTGTTCATTTTCTATGGTCATCTTGGGAGAGCCACCAATAATATGGCAGAAGTTTTGGCTATGGAGCATTGTTTAGAATTCCTGATTCAAGATAATCGACATGATGTGATTGCTGAAGCAGATTCTGAGTTAATCATTAACTTGGTCAAGAGAATCACCTGGGGTACTATGCCAAAAAAGGCCTCACGGAATTGGAGACTGATCCAGATGTTTCAACGGATCCATGACCACCTTCTAGGCCTCCGCACAATTTATTTTAAACATGTTCGAAGATCAGCCAATAAGCTGGTGGATCTTTTGGCTAATCAAGGAGTGAATTGCATAGAAGATAGGTTTGCAATGAAATGGCAAGAGCTTCCTCAACATAGTCTTAAGGAGAAATGCCAAGACTTGGCAAAGGAAGATTGGTTGGTGTTTCAGAGCAGGATTATAAAGGGCAGCAAAGATAATTCAGAAGTGATATGAGCAAAGGAGTGCACATTATTGGTTTTACAATGAGTGAGGTGCTTTAGCGGTTTGATGTTTGGAGAATCACACTCAATCAAGTCATCAGTGGTGGTAAAGCATGAGCTTTATTTCTAGGGGTTTCAAGCGGGCTGGTAGAAGCCTCTCCTCACAATGTCACAGGTAGAATTGATTTGGCAAGTGATTCGAAGTTGGGATCCTGTGGTGTCCTCGATAACCTGAACCTATCGCCTCCAATCGGAATACCGTGCCCAAAGCGGTTTTTGGGTGATCGCAAGCCTCGCGAGTAGGAAGTAGTTTTCCCTTTTTTGAAGCAATCCCATTCAGTGAACAACACATGGCAGTGGGGCTATTTGGAAAACCACCTTGATTGCACACTAAAAATCGGCTTGTTGGGTTGTGTGATATCATTTCAGTCGTCGAATCTTGTGGCAGGGATCAATGATCAGGATTGATTGTGCATTTTTGTGGGGCTAAGGAGTTAAGTTAGGTTCAGCTTCTTGGTGTGATTTTCATCTCTGCCATTAGATTAAGACGTGTATTAGAAGGCCACAACTTAATAGGCACGTTGAGTGAGTGTTGGTGTGGGAAATTGTTAGGCCAAGCTTTATTCAGCTTATTTAGGGCTGTTTTCCTATTTGGTCTATCGCTTATTTGTTTTGGGTTGAAAGTTCTCACCATTGGCAGACAAAACCCTTTTTTTGAGTTCACTGTATTGAGTGGATAGTTGTAAAATATGTAAATTATTTACGGATTAATGATATAGAAGGATTGTCTCTTGCATCAACAAAAAAAAAAAACATAATTAACTAGCACACAAATCTAATAATCTAACATGGCATGATCATCGTGATCACATCTAAAAAAACACAAGCATTGTAATCTAACATCATCATCGCACACTACGTCAAATCAATATACATATCATGTCAAATAATTTCTATCACATACATGTCTATCTGCAATCACATTAAATGAACATATCTATCATGACCTAACAATATACACATCCACACCAACATATAAATTAAGTACCTAAACATGAATAAAAAAATGAAATATATATATATATATATATATATATATATATATATATATATATATATATATAGATATATATAGATATATATATAGATATACAAGTAAAACAATTGCATCAGGTCAAATAATTGCTATGAAATATCTGATACAATAGACATAGTAGTGGAAGCTTGGTATGTAGTACAAGACGATGGATGGTCAAGTACTCCCCCCACAATCAAACTATCAAGTGGAGGAGAAGGTGGTTGTTATTCTCTCTTAAGAAAAGGATGAGGAAACTCCTCCAGTACTGGGACATGATCATCAAGAGAATGATGAGGAGGTGTACTACCAAAAGGATCATCGACACCTTGACCACGATATAATGAGGTAGTATTACCATAAGCATGATCACCACCCTCATCATCATGTTTTGACGGGGTAGAACTGCGTGAATACTCATGTGACATATCTATTGCATGCCCTGCATCCCTCTACACTATTAGTATCCTGCTAGATTCAATGATATGATGCATAAGAGTGATTATATTGCATGGACAACCACTCAAGATCTCTAGGAGCCTAGGATATTCCCTAATGTCTTGATCCCTCACAAGGAAGACTCCCTCCTTAAATAAAACTCTAGACAATTGGTTGTAGTAGTCCACCTTAAATATTATATGATCCCTACGATCCTGTATGCCCACATCCCTATGGATTTGAGGATGTACCTCAGCCTCTTGGGCCTCACCCATATTTACATCTAATCCCTCAGGTGTAGGAGGAGGCATTTCCCCAATCAATATGCCAATGTCTACAAAATATATAGTACACAACAATAATTAGAAAATTTCATTAATCAATTTAATAAATCAAGTTAAACAACATTCTAGAACAAATTTTATTCTAATTGATTAAGAAAATAAAATGAAACTAGATTAATTTAAAGAAAACACTAATATTACTTCTATCATTTGCAGGCACATTCGATGTTGAGAGGATGTTTAGACACTGTCTCCAATCCATCCCTACATATGGATAGGATGCCAAGGTAAACATGTGGGTATCCTCATTGGTTAGTGGCATCAGTTCCTAGGAAGAAATATTGGATGGATACTTTGGTAGGCCCCTCTTGAGCATCCTCCAGCCCCATAGGTGAATTTTCACCTCAGTTATTCGTATAGGAGGGCGGCGGTCAAATGTAGTCCTCGTGTGTGGAATCCTATCAAAAAATAAACAAAAACTATGAAGCGAAAGGAAAGTTCATCATGCCATGTGTCATTGCACGAAATCTATCTAAAGCCCTGCAAAACTACCTCAAACAAATGGTAGACAATATCATACATTGTGGTGCCTGCATCAAAGACTAGACATAAAGTAAATGAGGGAAACTAATGCATTTCCCATCACTACTATAGTGTGCAATGGTGGTCACTAATAATGAGAGACACCTAACCTCCTATTCATAAAAAGAAGTAATTCGTAGTTGTCCACCACAGACATGAAAATCTATTGGATAGACTACATGACCTCCAACATATCTATGAGAGTAGACAAACTAACTCTCTACTGCAACCCTATGGGGAACATCGGGGAACTCAAGAAAACGCCCCCCTCTCCTAGATAGGGAAATGATAAAATATATGTTCTCCTTAGATTGTCTATATCATATCTCAAGACCGATACATAAAGACTATTGTTGGTAATTCCATCAACAAATTAGTTGTGCGAATAAGCTAGAGTGTGCCTTTAGGTATGTAGCCTCCTCATAGAACCTAAGGTGGCATACATTCCTCATGAGTGCTTGGGTCACTGTGTTAGTAGGGAGAAGGTATAACTTCCTCTCTGTCTTTCATGCCTCCCATGGTTAGACAACACTGTATTGATCTTCCATTTGCTCCTACTCATGTTGTTTCTCCCTTTGTTGACATCCCTACTACATGATTTACATATAAAATACATCAAACTCATACATAAAAATAATTTTTTTTAAATGAAAAATGTATCTATAAATATGGACACATAAGTTTCAATTAAAAAGAAAAAGAATCATTCCTAGTGTGCCCAAAAAATAGTAATGCATCAACTCTGATGCACTAACAAACATAACAACACTGGAAATAGTGCATACATACATATGATGCACTAATTTTGGTTCTCATAAATACATTTTCAATGAAGTGCGTTGAGACAAACTTACGCATTGATGCATATGTATAACCTTTTCACAATGATAGAGAATGTTCATGTTATCAAACAGACTGAGCTATATTTTTTTTAATATTATGTGTGAGATGCGTTTAGTAAATATAAGTGCATTGGTAGTAACTAAAAATGTATGCACCAAGATACAATTTATAGCAAATTTCCTAGTTCGTTTTAATTTACGAAACACACCGATAACAATGTGTTGTGTTATGTTCATGCATTGAATTGTAGTGCACCCTATATATTTAGAAGGTGCACCTCTATTGGTGGGAGTCGAACCAGTCGAACGCACCACATATAAAAAAATAAAAATAAAAAAATGTTTACCTTTGGTCCTATTTTGTAATTCTAATATCCTAAAAGATTAAATTAAAGTCAAACATAAACATTACCTGGACATTTGGTCACGAGGGAGGCATAGTTGACACATAAATGAGAAAAGAAAATTTCACCACCATTTGAGAAAATTGGAAAGCCACTCACTAAGCATGGTATCGAAGGATGGTGGGCAAGAGAGGCACTGATGGTAAGGTGCTTGCTTGGGTAAAGAGTGGAACTAGTGCTTTAGAGCTCTCTAACACCACAAATGGTAAAAAGGAAATTTACAACTAGTAGGTTATTTTTTTTTATTTAACCTTGTTTCGGTGCATTATTATAACAACAATACTACATACTATTTCCAAGAGCACGAATTTTTTTTCTAATTAAAAACCATATAGCAGTGCTCTTGTTAAGACACATCCAGGTGGTTTAATACATGAATTGCACCGATGCTTCGTGGAAATATAGCACCACATTTTTTTTTAAATTAAAACCCCAGAGCGGTGCTCTTTCTAAGAGACACTGGCAAATTTTAATACATGAACAAAACTAATGATTTATGGGAATATAACACATTATTTTTTTAATTAAAAACCTATAGTGGTTCTCTTATTAAGATGCACAAGGATGTTTTAATACATTAACCACACTAGTGCTTCATGGGAATATAGCAACACATTTTTTAAAAGTTAAAAACCCTCTAGCAATGCTCTTTCTAAGATGGACCATCACATTTCAATACTTGAACAACGCTAGTGCTTCATGGGATATAACGCCACATTTAAAAAAAAATTAAAAACCCCATAGTGGTTCTCTTTTTAAGTATGCGCTAGGATGTTTTAATACAAGAAAAAAATGGGTGCTTCTAGTGGATATAACATTGATATGGTGAAAATTATTTTAGGACCAATATTTCTTAAATTTAACCTTTCAAAGGTGCTATCGATTAGTGTAAGCACCTGTGTGTTATATATAGGTGGTACACTTTTGTTTTAAATAAAATTTCCACTATACACTATATTATGTATGCATCGCGACATTAGCATACTAGTTTAGCATTAGGTCGTAATCACAATATAGCTCAGACTAGAAAAAATGAATTTTATGATCAAAATATTATAGTTTTAACCCTTTTCTGGTTCTATTGAGTAGTATACACACCAGTGAGTTTTTTAATTTAGCACAAAATTTTTATGTTATTTCAAAAAAACAATTGCCATGGTGCACAATATTCTATTAGGATCTAGTGCTTATATGTATATTAAAGCTTTAGTTCATTTGTATATTATACATGCACCATTAAAAAAACACCTACTAAAACATATGCTCGCCCATCTCCGCTAGTGACCTCCAATGCAAATGGATTTTTGGGCTACTTTTATAGGGTCTTCTGCAAAAACCTATGCTAGAGGGTTCTTGTAGTGTTATATAATTGAGAACTAGATTACCTATGTCACATGCCTCAATATTCGTTAGTGTTCTCATCCCTATTTTTATTTTTATTTCTGTATGTGTGGTTTTATACCTAATTTTGAATGTTTTACTTTGCTACACATTGGTTTCATGCATTCAATAAACCAAATATTTTAATCCCATGTTGAAGATTAGACACATTTTTCGATCTAAGGGTATCTCTTACAAACTCTAGTTCTAACTATGTGAGGTTATTTCTAAGAGAAGGAATAAGGATTTTTTGCATTTTTAGAATGACAAGGAATTTAGTATCGCCACACAACATATGTGATCCATCCATCCACCTAACCTCACCGAGATGTGTTTATTTCCCCTTTTCATTGAGTAGGTAGGATTATGATTACCCCTAGTTTATTGAACTTACAGAACCAACTAAGTCTCATGTTTGGAAATATGAATCTCATAACTCAAATGTAGAAAATATTATTGGTGTTATGTCCAACATTAATAATAATCTGGAAAAACATAATACAATAATAGGAACAAGGAATAATGGAATAATTTCTATCTCCATGATAGTAAGAATACCCATGGATAACAACACACCTTATGAGAGTGTTTTTGATTATGAATGGTAAGAAAATAGGATTGGGTTACCAAGTAGATCGCTTTTATTAATATTACTACAAATGTGAGATCATTACATAAATAGATAAATATTTTTCTTCAAATGTTTAGAAGATCAAATATCTAGGGACATATGGTTACAACTTGAGTACCTCATCTTTCATGGTATACAAATAAAAAACCATATACATAAACCCATTCAAAGTCAAAAAACTACTATGTACTATACAAAAGAGATAGATGGAAGTATTATTACACTAATTCATTGAGTAGATAGCTCTCTTAGTATAGTTTCATATCCCTATGTTGGGATATCTCTACATTTATTTACATATTTTTTGGTTATTCCTTTATTTTCAATTGTATAAGGCTTTTTCCTTGTCTAAAATGTAGTGGTAGATATAAAAGGGGGTATTAAAAATGGCATGAAAAAATAGATATCTACAATCTGTAGGAAACATTCAGGGTCTTTTATTCGGCATACGTATTTGGAGATGGTTTTCAACAAAATCAATTTCATAGGAATTTTTTAATATTTAGTGAAAGTAGGGCTATTAATTAATATGTCACAAATAAATGAGTTATATCATTGTGTCACTCACTAAATCTTCAATGACTAGCCTACCTGAATCCCCATTCCCAATGATCATTGATTCATAAATGATCAAGGATATTCCACTTTACTGTTATCCATAATAAATCCATTAAAATAATACCAAAATATGAAATCTATTCTATGCGGGTTAACTTTTTTTTTCCAAAAGAAAAGATCAAAACTTTTTATTAAGGAAAACATAAAAAGTTTTACAATTCGACTATCTTCTTCATCCCATCAAGGGGCAGCAAGTTAGCATTTTAGACATCCCAGAAAACCGAGGGAAGTCATACAAGATATTCAAAGACATTCATATCAGTCATGTAGGAAGGGCTCAGTTACCCTCCGATCTGCAAGCATAACAGGAACCGCCAAAAGCAAAGTAAACGCGGTATATAGAGCCCATCCACTGTTTATAGCACATAAACGAGAAAATGGACAGAGAGGCCTCCTTCCAGGAAGGAAAACAACCTCGAACATAAATATATCCTGTTCAAACAGACATCTGAAAATAATATAAAAACAGAGACATCCCGACTACATTCAGAAAGATGCCGAAAACAAAACAGAACGATCATATCGTCCCATATGGAAAACACCGCAATATTCCATGATCCAGAAACCAAAAAAGATCTGAAGACGTGCGAGAAATAAGAGGGAAACATCATGCTGGAGGGGCAAAAGGAGGGAGCTGTGAATGAAAAGTCTGCCCCTGTCTCATCTCCTCTATGGACCAGCTGCCCAAAACTTGTTGTAAGCCTGTTTTAGAAAGCTGATCTGCAATTATGTTTTTTTCCCCGAGGACTCCTCGCATGGTAGAGATTCCGGATGTGAGCATCATTCAGCTGCCACCCCCACATCGGCCGGCGATGGATCTACCTCCTGAGACGCCGCAGGGATCAGAGGTTCTGTAACAGCTTCCTCGGCAAGACCATCCCGGTTGACCTGTTCCGAATCGGTCTGAGTCGTCAGAGCCTCCTTCTCCTGTGGGGCATGATGCTGATAGTTCCTTGGGTCTCTGATAATTGGCGTTCTTCTAAAGCGCCTTCGTCTTCTGAGGAGCGGACAATGATTTGCAATATGGCCATATTCATGGCAAATATGACAATGAAACGGCAGGTGTTCGTAGTCAAGGATTTGATCAAAAACATAATGCTTATACTGAAGGGGGATAGATTTGGCCAGTCCTCTACTCGTATCCATATTTGTCAATATGCGGGCAATTGTCTTAACCTTTGACTCCTTAAAAGACATGTCCGCCTCCAGAAAAGTACCCAACGTGTTTCCTATAGATTGAAAAATTGCCTCAGTCCAGAGAAAAGGAGGAAGGCCCGGCGCCCTAACCCAAATAGGAAAGACATATGTACTTTCCCTGATAGCATCAAACATGGGGGTCCAACATTTCAACAAGATTGGTATCTTCCCAATAGACCAGTTTTTACCCAAAACCCAATCGGCAGCTGCCTTATCTTCAAATTTTAACATGAACCATCCTTTGACCAGACAACTAGCTTCAAAATGAAGAGGGTTTCCATTATTGAAACGTTCCTCCCCCCATGTCTGAAGGGCCGTAGGAGAGAATTTCTTTCCCCTTGCCCTGCCGACAATGGTGCAGTCTGCAACCTCTAATGATTCCTCTATTGAAACTTCCATGCCTAATACCAGATTATTCCTCAGCTCATAAACCCCAAACTGCTTCTGTGGTTTTCTCTTACCACTTCTTTTCCTCAGGTCTTCATCAGAAAAACCAATGACCCCTGGAGATTCAGACCAAACAAATTCTTCTTGTGTCACTTCCACGGGGGGATCATCCCCCAAATGGGACTGCTGTAGATTAGACGGACCACCCTCATGGTATTCTGGACTGTTTCTTCCACCGATAGGGGTCTCTCCTGACCTCGGAACACTTACCCCAGCCCCAGAAAACCCCTCACAACCCTCTGGCTGAGAAACCCTAGAGGGATGAGGTTCGATTGAAGACGAAACCCTTGTGAAAGGTGGGCAATCACCGGCCGAACTTTCAAGGACGATACCTGCAAGCCAACCAGGATTGACTGTGCCTTCAACACCAAACGACGGAGGGTTCCACGTTACCACCGTCTTTCCCTTGAAACCTGCCACTAGGGCATCTGAAATCGACCCATTCGCTATTGATATCTCAGAAACTCGGCCCTGATCACCCTGCTTGCTGGCCCTAACATTTTCAGGTGCTAAAACCCCACCTTGATCCTATGCGGGTTAACTTAACTTATATTTTATAAATTATTTATTTTTTCCTATTCATGCAATATATAAAATGAAGAGAATAGATAATAGATAAAAACATCACATATAAAGCATAATAATACCAAGATATGACTTGTGAATGGAAATGGTGCAAATAAAAAGGAGTCAAATGCATGGCTTGTGGTCCACTATATAACACGAGTTCTCTCTATTCTACCCCCTCTCTATCCATCCTTATCTACTCTACCATATTGTGGAACGAGATGCACTAAAATAAAATAAAAACCATTTTCCTCCCGGTGGCCCAATTATAGTGCAATATAATAGAAAAATAAGGATAAAATTTGAACATTCAACTCTCAACATGTTTACAATTCGATCCTACTAGAGTCTTGTTCATAGTGCCCATGTCTCCAACCCACGTTCCTTCAGTAATGGGGGATCATACAACATCCTCTCAAATTATAGCGGTCAAACACGATAGGTGAAATTCTAGGAGTCATTACTTTTTCATATGAACTCTAATTGATGTGATTATTACATCATTGGAGAGGTATTCAATGTAGAGTAGCACTATGGATTTGAGTTCTTAAGAAATAATATTTTAACCCCAAAACATGTCATTTATGTCCTCAAACTAGCCCAAAAATATTTATAACACCATTTCTCGAAACTATCTCCTATTGCTAAGACTTTTCATGTAAGCTAATTTATCTAATTTTTTCACCCTAAAAGAATTTCTTTTGATGCAAAAAAAATATAATGATCTGATCTAAATCATACCTCACCAATTTGGGAGGCTTCTAATTGTGAAAATATTTTATTGAATGAGGTGAGAAAAAAATTTCTCTACCTTCTCCTAAATTACCATTTAACCTTGAATTATTGTTGTCCTTTGAACCCAGTCTAACAAAGGCCATGTTACCTATATCTTTTAGTTCTAGACCTCTTCTACAAAATTGTATCCTATTTCAACTTTGAGTGAGCATATAGTGATAAATTCTCTATAGAAGTCAATACTCGCGCTTGTTCCTATTCCAACATGGAAGCCCTATAAATTTTCACGTTTTCCACATTCACCATTGAGTAAATGCACATGTATGATAGTATAATTCGTATATAGGCATTATCTCCTACATTCTCTAGTTTTTCAAGGGAACCATATTGTATATCCTTCATTTTCCTACTAGGACTCTAGAGCCTCTTATTTGTTCAATTATAACCATAATTTTTCTCCCACCTTTAAAAAAATTTGTCTTCAATGTTGATTATTCCTTGCCTTATACTTTTCCTATGGCCTATTCATTATCTCAAGCACTCACAGATAGTTGTATTTGATATTCTCCAAAAATTTATCTTCTCTTACAACATCCAACATGAGATCAATCCTCTCTCCTCCTTTTTTTCCACATATAATATCCACAACTAGTGGTGGAAAATATCATAAACAAGTTTCAAATGGGGACTTACTAGTAGATGTCCGGACTATTATATTCTAAGAGTGATGTATATATATATATATCATATTTTCATCCCAAGTATTTATATACTTCTACTTATAACACCTCAAACGTTGCACCAAAATCTTGTTGACTACTTCCATTCTCTGATTTGTTTGTGGATGGAATGTTGTAGACCACTAAAAGAATTGTTTCGATCTTCTCCAACAAGGTAGTCCAAATTGCATTGAGAAATATTGTATTGTTATCCGAAAAAATACTTCTTGGTATCTCAAAGTACAATTACAACTATCGAAAGATTAAGTTTGTTTCTTATTTCCCATTGATGGCCCTTTTATAAGGCATGATATTGCACATCTTGACCTATAAACTACCATAAAGAAGTACTCATTTCTCTTTTTATTTGTTGCTAAACCTTCCATAAAATCCATGAAAATTCTTTCCCAAGGATGAGTGAGTACATGCAAGGGATGGCATAAAACATGTTTCATGTTACTAGGCATAGTAGTGCAATAAAGCATACCCCATATTATGAACCTAACTACATATTCTTACATATTGAGCAATATATATAGATTTGTAAGTCAGACATTTTCTTTCCTACAACCAAATTCCCTACAACCTTGGTGGTATGACCCTCTTTCATTAGCACCAATTGACCGCCTTTAGGTATACATAAGTTAACCAACCTATAGAGTAACCCATTATAGAGATGATATTCAATTGCATTGTTATCATCAAGCAGATGAATCTAGCTCTATGATTACTAAAATGCCTCTTTGAATTTCTCATCTTTATATGTGCCTCATTTTATGTATCATGGGTGAAAGGCTCCATGTGCATTGGTCTTCTAAAAGTTGTAATAGTTTATGTGGGTGGAATTTAAATCATGTTTCCAACTTGGTTGTAATTTTTTCTTGGTTATCATGCATGGAATTGGAACTAGTGACCTATCATAGGGAGTGCCTTAAAAATGAACCCATTCACCATTAATCTAAAGCCCCATTGGAAACTAACTTGTTTTATTTGTGTTATTTTAATTGATCATTAAATGAAATTGTTATAAGAACTCCCATCCATTTGTAATTCCTGGTCTGTTGTAACCTACTTTGGGCCTATAGGTATTGTAGAAGTTGGTGATTTATGTGATTTACTATCACTTTTCCTATCTTACAGGTGTCATTGGAAAAATACCTCTTGCATACAAGAGTGATCTCCCTAGATTCAATGATCAAATCTACAACAAATAAGACAATGCATACTATTTTCAGTACTGAAAAATATTTTAACTCAGGTTGAACTTCTCATGATTGTTGGAAATGTGTTTTCATTGATGGAAAAGGAAATGGAAGAGTAACCGCATTGATAAATATGTTGTCATTGGTGGCGAAGGTAAATATTGATGGAAAAGGAAATAGAAGAGGTGGAAATAGAAGGTAAATGTTGATGGAAAAGGAAATGGAAAATATGAAGCATGCAAAGTAGGGAAAGGAAAAGGAAAAAGCAGTGTAACTGGTAAAGGACATTAGAAGAAAGGTGCAGAGGATTTGGAGCCAATTCTAGAGCAACATATCATCTTAGGAGTAGATGGAAACCACTCAGATGGATAGATATTTGGAATAGCTTTCCAATGGTATATGGAATATAAAATTGGCCACCTCGATTGTGAGATAGGGCTAGTCAAATTTCTATGACCCCAAGTCAAATATTTTAGAGTTAAAGGTGTTTGGGAGAGCCTTTCGCACATAGAAAAAGTTAGATTAAGTGCCAATCTTGGCATAAAGGTTGAGAAAGCCTCTATTCTAAGCTTTGGGAAGACGTGGCAGAAAGCACAACAAAGGGAACCATTTTTATTTTCCACAAATGGAGTGGGATGATGCCATCTCGATGGTGGTACTTTAGAGGGTTCACCCCATAGGATTCAAGTATGGTGAAAAAGTTAAGTGCTGAGACATGGCAACAGAGTCAACCAATGAGATTCCAGCAGAAGGTACCCACACTGACAGCTCAGCTTGCTAAGGTCTAGCCTAGATTTTTAACAGAGTTACGGTGAAGTAGAGCACTGACCCGACAAAATAAGGAAAGGGAAAAGAGTTGGGGGATGTGCCAACTTTCCGACAACACACAAGATGGTAATTTAAACAAGCATTGTGTTCGTGAGAAGTGGTTTCCCGCATAGTCAATTACATAGACCAATGATGGAGGTCCACCTCAGGGCAACTCCTCCTAAAATCAAAATCCACTCAAGAGTGGTTTCAAAGACACTTTTTGAATCTCATGATTTTTTTCCTTTAAAAACTTTGTAAAGGAAAATGGTTGCAAAAAAAGGCCTCAAGGACCCTTTATCTCTCCTCTCACAGAAGACAGGTGGAAAAAATTGATTGGCTAGGATGACGTTAGAGGATGATGTCAACATCAACATGTGGCAGGTGAATTCATCATCTTTGGGTACTTGAATGACCCTTTTCTGGGTGACACATGTCACCACTCACATGTTGACATGTGGCAAGAGAGACGTTATTGTGACGTCCTCCTGGAGGTATGACCTCGCTGGTCAATGAAAATGCACAAAGGAAAATGTTGAGAGGATTTTGTTGGGACACAATGGCAGTGGATAGAGCGACAACCAATGAAAAGGCATCAGGTAGACCCTAGAGGCTAGCTCATCCCGCTGGATAGATCCTGATGGTTTACTTTGGTGTGAATAAATGTGGTATCAGGTAGTGGTTGTTGGGCCACATTGGCACGTTGACAGGGCGACAACCAATCACATAGAACCTATTTGTCCCCATTGGACACATTAACCTGACGGATCAACTCTGGTGGAGGTATAAAGCTTATAAAAATGAAGGTGCCAAGAGAAGGGGTACTAAGGTACACTGACACCAATAATCAATAATGGCGTCCAATGGAGAGGGTGCCGAGTGGTCCCCGCAGGACATGTCAACCAGGAAGGCAGACCCCGGTGGGTTTATTAACATGCACAAGAGGGAGGCACTTGGATAAGGGAGTTATTGAATCAGTGCCTAGACACTACCCTCGACTTTTTTCATGTAGAAACAAGATCTAAGGCGTAGAGAAAAGACCCACGAAGGATTTGGGAGCAGCTAAGCATCATCCCCTTAGTTTTATTTGCTTAGAAACAAATGGGCACGACACATATTATATAAAGGATCTATTAGATAGGGAGCTCCAACCTTTGGGTTGAAAACTGAGGGTTTCATGTAGAAACATCACAAATGGCGTGAAGTTGTTAACAAAGGAAAAATACCTCTGAAAAGACATAAAAGGGCTTAGTGCCCATGGCCAAAGCCAGTGGTTGCAAATACCTAGTCTTATCGAAGATAATAGTAAAAGTGTTAGCAAAAGGGGCCTAAATGCCAAACTCAATAGAATTGGAAGAAAAATGCCTTAGGAAGTAGAAATTTGGCATCATGACCAATTTGGTGATAGCGACATGATTAAAAGCACGTGCAAAAAAGGACATTTGGCAATAATATTCAACAAATCCTTCGGGTTTTGGAATGAATAGTCAACAACTATGCTTTTTATGAGACTACCTATTGAGGTGGTACATTTTGCAGAAGAACATGTAAGAAACAAAAGAAAAGGACTTAAGATCGACTTAACCTATCATTTTTCCAGTAAATTTGGCAGTTAAGCCAAAATTTAATTGTAGTTAAAAATAAAACAAGCCTAGATAAATCACGTAACAAATCCAGAATGGAGGAAAAAATAGTTTAACTCAAAATTGAGCCTAGAACTGCTAATAAGTGATTAAAAACCGGTGAAAATAGTGAGAACAACTTAAATAAATATCAATTAAGAAATATCAATGCAAAAGCCTATAAAGAAGAGCTCGAGAAGCAGAGAGATGTATGAGAAGTGAGTAGTAGTAGGTGGCTACTATTAGGTCGTGAGTGAGAGCTATTAGGGTGTGTAGAAAAATTGTGAGTAGGAGCAGAGTGTTGTTGGTGCATTAGAGAGAGAAACAAGGTGCTCTAGAAATAAGGGTTGCATAAGAAAGAGTAGTAGATATTTATTGGAATTGGGTGGTTGCATGAGAGTGTCCAACAAAATGTTTTTGAGGTATTGCATGAGAGAGCAATAGATTGTGAGAGAGAAATATAGTCGTTGGTGCAACATAATGGTGAGTAGAGATTGGTGACCTTATTGGTCTCTCAAATGTGTTTTAGAAGTAAGAGAATGGATTGGTGTTGATATTGTTGGTGCATATAGTTTTCTGATTTTTTTAGTAATGAGAAATTATTGAAGGCGATGGTGTTTGTCTTAGTAATCATAGATTGCTAAAGGTGATTTTATCAGTAATCAAATATTGTTGAAGGTGTTTCCAATTGAAAAATACAATTATTTTGAAAGAAGAGAAGGCCAATTGATTTGAGTTTGAAGATGGATGAAAGATTTGTTAACGAGGATGGCAAGTGGTAGATTGTAAATCAGGGGTAGCGACTCCTTCTAGTGGGTGCTAGTAAATATTTAGGGTAGAATTCCCGTTTAGTAGAGAATAATAAACGAGAAGGGGCAAGAGTCCCTTCCAGTGGGTACTGGTAAACGAGAAGGGGAAATAATCCCTTTTAGTGGTAGATGATAAATGAGTAGGGATTGTAGTTCCTTTGAGTTGAAATTGATAAACCTACAAGTGGTAGCTCATGGTGCCATGATATAATCAAGTTGAATATTGTAATAAAAAGAAGATTGGTGTCTTGTGCATATGATGCTCATGTGCTTGATGTCTATGATGTTATGTTGTATATGGTTGAGTTGTGTTTTTGATCCATGAATAATTGTTAAAGAGCTTAAAAACTGAAATTTGTGAATAATTGTATAATTTTGCAACACTACTAATTCGCACCCTCCTCTCAGTAGTGTCATAGTTTCCATTTTTTCTAGCAATTTGTATTAGAGAAGGTGTCCTTCAGGATTAGTTTTACAACTAGAAGTAAGATCAACGTTCATTGAGAGCTAGGACTGTATTACTTTATATGGAGTTCCATTTTTGAATTTCTCAAATTATACAACTTGGGAGGTAAGGATGAGAAGCTTCTTGCAATCTCTTCATATGTATCTATGTCTATATGTGGAGTATGGAGTAATAAATGATAAGTTTGATAGACAAGCCAAGAAGGAAATCATGATAGGGTTACCTAAGTCAAACATTGAAAAAGTAATATGTTTTAAAACTCCAAAAGAGATATGGGACAAATTGCAGTTCATCTACGAAGAAGACATGCAAGTTGCATGTGATGTCAAGAGGGTTTCCGTGGAGGATGAAGAAATCAAAGATTCAAAGAGAATTCAAGATCATGAATAAGATGATTTTTCTTTGGTATCAATAGGCCAAGTCGATGATTAACAACTAGAGAAGATGCAATCTACAAGTAAGTTATTGTTTTGTTGTTATTGTAGAACAATAGACTATTTGTCTTCAAACTACTAAGCTACAAGTACTGGTAAAAGTAAGAGTTGCTCATCAAGATGCAAAGAAGATAGAGCTACCTTAATAGTGATATAATATCTGGACATTGGTTAAGTATATAATGGGTCCACCTCTGGTGACAAGGAAGAAAGTAAATCTCATGTATCAGTGAAAAAATCCCTTGAGCCATCAAGGGAACAAATTTTTGAGAGTGAAATAGAATGTCATTGTGAATCCATTTTCTCCTTTATTAACTTTGAAGATATTTAAGAAAATATTTTTTTGAAGAGGCATCTCATATCATCTCTTGAGGAGATTCAGAAATTTATAGCTATAAATATGAAGCTAGAATAGGAGAATAGAGCATTAAATAAGTAGGTTTTAAATCTTTAGAAGCATGTAGAGAATTTTGAATCATTTAAAGATAAGAAAAATAGTGATTGTTGATCTCTAGATAATGATCAAACATTATTATATGCTACCTCTGTACACCATTCAATCTACATTTCTTTTGGGTGCTAAAATAGCTCCTGTGTAGTTCTTTTTGTTGGCTCTCAACTCTATACTCAACATTCTAGAAAAATAATTTCTTGCTAGATTTGCATGTAGTCGCTTTATGCCAAAAATTATTACACCTGTATCATTCATATTTATTGAAAAATGGGCCAAAAGAGTTATACTCCTTACCAAATATTATCCATGTCCAATTTCCTAGACTGTAATTTTCTCTCTTTTTTCTCTTATGCCATTGAAAATATTTCCTTTGATGAGAAAATCCTCTCTATGATTAGATGGTTGAATTTCTCTACTGAGGAATTCGTGGTTGTGGTTGAAATTACACATTCCACCTATGTTGTTGGACCTTAATTTTCATTTCTAGACACTTGGAAGTAAGGTGCCCTCCATTATTACAACAAAAGCATATGAGGGGCTGGATACCCTATTTTGACTCCTGGAAGTCCCTTTAACTTGTTGTTTTCTTTTCTTCACCATTGTTGTAATGCCAAACCTTATTTTAGCCAAATTTTTGAGTACCTTTAACATTGTTTATGATTTTCCATCACCTTCAATTTTTATGTTAGCCTGAGAGGAAAAATCTCTAGTTTTCTTATCTTTAAACACTTCATAATTCTCGCATGCTTGTGAAGATTTAAAACATACTCATTTAATGCTCTATTCTCTTGTTCTATCTTCATATTTATAGCTATTAAATTCTTAATCTCATCAAGAGATGATATGAGGTGCCTCTTCAATCAAATATTTTCTTCAAAACTAGATAACAATCAAAATATTGGCACATCAGACTTTGAAATTCTGATGGTTGATCTCTCCTGTATAACTTACAATAGGAAGAGACTCAAATCAGTTAAAAGAAGCATCATAATCCTTGAAATATATTCAATGGAATACAATCATAAAGAATAGAAACAAAGGTATGTATGTTTAGGAAAAGGAAGAAATCCATCAAGTCAAGTATATTAGTGCACGAAACTAGCTCATAGTAGTTGAGAAAATTCAACATATGCAGGTGTGGAGAAAAAGGAATATAATCTACTCAATAAGAGTAGATTTGTTTTTCCTTTTCATTGAAAATAATGGGTTGGGTTTAGGGAAGAAAGAAAGGTTATATGCAAGGATAAGAAAGCAACATATTAATGAATGCATCTGAAGGATAAAGGGGAGTGTGCAAATAAATTGTTAATCTAAGTATATGTTGATGGTGATGATATGTTTATTGTTGAAGTTTCTTTATCAAGTATTGTTCTAGATTCCTAACACAAAGAGGGAGCATGGCCACAGGGTGGTATAATCAAGTCAATATTTGAGTATGAGACTATGCATTGACAATTGGTATCATTGATTAGCATCAGTTGTGTGTTGCATGAAAGAGGCTAATGGTGTTTGTGACATATGAATGGATTGAATTTTATGATATCATCTAATTGGTAATTATCATTATACATGAGATTTATAGTGAAAGGGGCATGATTAGAGGGCGAGGACACTCAGCCATCAAGTGCTCATCTATTTCTAGTAGTGGCATCAACACAACAATTGACATCATTTTAATTTCGTCTCATGTCATAAATTGGTAACAAAAGGTATTTTCAATTGGTATTTACTTTCAGTAGACTCTTTTTCAGAGTATGAAGTTCATGTTGTCTAGCATTGATAGGAAAGATTGATGAGTAAAATGTTCATGGTGAGATTTTTGTCATTATAAGTTTTCTAGGTGAAGTAAAAGATGAGTTGTTTGAGTATACATTTGTGAGAGTCCCTCTATGTTTGTCAAAGTGTCATACTTTGTTTGCAATTGATTTTGTCATGCATAGAAGCAGTTGTTATTGTTGCAAGAGGTTAGGTGTATGTGTTCAAGTAGGCACGGTTATGAATGCAATCCTAGCTAATACTTAGACCAACATGAATCATTTTCTCATGGCTCAATTGTACAAGCATGTTTTGTTTCAGCAAGATATCTCCCTTGATGTCTTCAGGAAGAGATTGTGAGTAATTACTCCTCTGCTTTATATTCAATATTATTCATAGGATAGACAAGGAGTTGCCTGGAATAGATTAGAGGTACCTAAGTTTTTTAGCAAAAGAAGAAGTAGTTGATAGGTCCACAAGGTCGAAAGACAAAGAGAGATTATTGAAAGGGGGAGCATGTTAGTATCTTTTCCATTCATTTCAAAGGAGGAGAAGCATTGTTGATTGAACATAAGATGGTAAATGATCATTGGCAAAGAACAAAGAGAGGTATCAACGAAAAGTACTCATGATTGGTAATGATGTTTTGTTTGATCTTGGTGTCGTCATCAATGCCAAAGGGGGAGATTATTAGAAATATGTTGTCATTGATGACAAAGGAAAAAGGAAAAGGAAATGGAAAATTAAATGCATTGGTAAATAGGTTGTCATTGGTGGCCAAGGTAAATATTAATGGCAAAGGAAATATAAGGCACGACATAGGAAAAATCCAAGAAAATGAGAAAGGTGGAACAAGAAAAGTAGGTAATATCATTGCAACTACTGAAGGCCATTAGCAAAAAGGTGTAGAGGCCTTGGAGTCAATTATGGAGTAGGACATAATCTCACATGTATATCAAAACCACTCAAATGGATAAAGATTTGGAAGAGATTTTCAACAGTATATGGAATATTAAAAATGGTCACTTAGATTGTGAGATAGGGCCAGTCAAATTTATATGACCCCAAATCAAATATTGTAGAGTTAAAGGTTTTTGGGTGAGCCTTTGGCACATAGCCAAAGTTGGATTAACTGTGAAACTTGGTGGCAAAGTTGGTGGAGCCCCTACTCAAAGCTTTGGGAAAACGTGATAGCCATCACAATATTGGGGACCTTTTTTAATGGCCACGGATGGAGTGGGATGAGGGCATCCCGGTGGTAGTACCCGGCGAGTTCACCCTGAAGGATTCAAAAATGGTGGAAAAGTTAAATATTGAGACATAGAAGTAGAGCCAAATAATGAGATTTGAGTAGGAGGTCCCCATTCTAATAGCCCAGCTCATTGAGGGATACCCCGAAGGTTTAACAGAGTTACATTGTAGTAAAGCATCGATTCAATAGAAGAAAAAAATGGCAAAGCGTTGAACCATGTTCTGACTTTCCGATGGAATTCGAGATGGGACATTAGAAAGGCATTATGGTCACATGAATTCATTTCCCATAGTATCGATTGCATAGATAAACAATAGAGATACACCCCAAGGGCACCCATTTTCAAACCACAATCCACTTAGTAATGGTGTCAAAGATGGTTTTTTAATGTAGTCAATTTTTCCTTAAAATTTTTATAAAGGAAAATGGTTGCAAAACAAGGCATTGAGGACACTTTCTCTCTCCTCTGATAAAAGAGAGATGGAAATAATTTATTGGACATGATCTCATTAGAGGATGATGTTAACATGGACACGCGATAGGTTGATTCATCATTTTTGGGCACTTGAATGGCCCTTTTCTAGGTGACACGTGTCACCACTCACAGGCCAAGATGTCGGAGGAGTGACATCATTATGATATCATTCTAGAGGTATGGCACCAATGGTTAATAGAAAGGAGCACAGGGAAAGTTTCAAAAGGTGTGTGCTAGGGCACAATGGCAAGGGATAGAGTGATAGCCAATGAAAAAGGTGTTGGGCAGACACTAGCGACCAACTCATCGAGCTAGATGTAGCCCGATGATATGATGACAACAAATCAGAGTGGAGTAGGTGGTCCCCACTAGACATGTAAACCTGAAGAATCGACCCTGACGGAGGTATAAAGGTCGCACAAATGAAAGTGTTGGGAGAGGAGGAATTGTGATACGATGACACCAACAGTCAACAACGATGGCCAATGGGGAGTGTTTTAGGCGTTCCCCATGGGACATGTTAACGCGGAAGGTCGACTCCAGTGGTTTTGTTAGCATGTACAAACAAGAGGCACTAGGATAAGAGAGTTTGAGGCTTACCACTTGGACACTACCCTAATCTTGTTTCGTGTAGAAAAAAGATCTGGGTCATAGAGAAAAGAGTTGTAGAGGCTTTGGGATAAGCTAAGTGCCAACTCCTTATATTTTTTCACATAGAATCAAAGGGGTGTGACACATAATAAATAGACGAGGGAGAAGATAGGGAGCTCTGACCTTTGTATTGATGGGTGCTTGTTTCATGTACAAAGGTGATTAATGGCACGAAGCTGTTAATGATGGAAAAGAGCCTCCAACGGGACTTAAAATGGATTAGCATCATGGGAATAAGCCGGTGGCAGTGGAGACACAATAGTATGGTGGATAATAAGAAAGCTGCTAGAAAAAGGAGCCTAAATTCCAAACTCAGAAAACATGAAAGAAAAAGGCCCGAGGAAGCCAAAATTTGGCACCATCACCAATTCGGTGGCAGCAACATGATTGGAATTACATGCAAAAAAGAACATTAGGCAACAATATTCAGAAAAGCCTTTGGGATTTTTCATGAACAATTGACAACTTGTTTTTGACAAGACTACCTATTTAGGTGGCAGATTTGGAAGAAGAACATGTAAGAAGTAGAGAAGAATGAATTAAGCTCAAATTCAACGGAACTCTCAGTTGGGCAATAAATTTCACATTTAATCAAAATTTAACTGCAATTATAAATAACAGAAGCCCATCTAAATCTAGTAACAAAGCCAAAATTGAGGTAAAAAATAGTTTAACTAAATAATTGAGCCCGAAACTGCAAATCAAATATTGAAAATCAATGAACATAGTCATAGGACTAAAATTAACAAGACAAATCCAAAAATATTAACTCATGCAACAAATTTGAAAAGCAAGTTAACTAAAGATCAATTAAAAAATATCAATGTAGAGTTCTATAAAGTAGATCTCGAGCATCAAAGAGATGTATGAGAATTTAGTAACAACAGGTGGCTACTTATAGTTTATGAGTTAGAGCTCCTAGGGTGTGTAGAGAAATTGTGAATAATAGTAAAGGGTAATTAGTACACTAGAGAGAATAGTAGGGTGTTGCAGAAATAAGGGTTGCATAAGTTAGAGCAACAGAGAGTTGTGAAATCTGGGTGGTTGCATAAGAGTTTGCAACAAAATTGTGAGTGAAAAATAATGTTGTTGGGGTGTTGCATGAGAGAGAAGGAGATTGTGAGAGAGAAACTGAGATGTTGGTGCAACATAATGGTGAGTAGATATTGGTGATATTATTGGTGTTTGTAAGGTGTTAGAGAAGGAAAATAATGAATTAGTATTGATTCTTTGTGCATATAGTTTGGTGATTTTTTTAGTAATGTGAAAGTGCTAAAGGTGATGGTGTTTGTATGAGTAATCGGATATTGTTGAAGGTGATTTTATCACTAATAATTTTTTGTCAAAGGTGTCGTTGATTAAGGAATATAATTATTTTGAAAGAAGAGAAGGCCCATTGATTTGAGTTTGGACAAGCCTCGCAAGTGGTATCTTGCAAATTAGTGGTAGCAGCTCCTTCTAGTGGGTGCTAGTAAATCATTGGGGGCAACAGTCCATTTCATTAGAGACCGATAAACAAGTAGGGGCAAGAGTCCCTTCTAGTGAGTACTGGTAGACGAGTAGGGGAAGAAATCCCTTTCAGTGGTAGTCAATAAATGAGCAGGGATTGAATTTCGTTTCAGTAGAAACTAACAAAACTGTAAGTCATATCTTGTGGCGCAATGATGTAATCAAGTTGGAGCTTGTAATAAAAAGAAGAGTGTTGTCTTATGTATATGTTTCTCATGTGCTTGATGTTTTTGATGTTACGTTCTACATGATTGAGTTGTGTTGTTGATGCATGAATAATTGTTAAAGAGATTAAAAAGTGAAATTTGTTATATAATTTGGCCATAGTACTGATTCACCACCCTCTAAGTAGTGTCCTAGTTTCCATTGTTTCTAGCATTGAAAATTTGGGAACACTATAGAAATTTGGTAGCATTGACTCAATATGGGATCAAAAACTAGTATGAAGTCTTTCAAGGAGGTGTGATGAAAAAATAGGTAAGTGGATTTCCCATCCCAATCAAACACATAAGTGAAAGAGTGTCATATTTTAGAGTGACATACTACAAAGTACTGACTCTATACACTATATTACCAAATTTTCCCCATCATTTCAGGTAAGTACCTCTTTTTTTCCACAAGATTGAGGAAAATAACATATGCTTGTAGTATAAGCTCATCCTTTGGATAATTCCTTCAAATTATTTTTAAAAAACCCTAGGAAGAAGTGGTTTGGGATCATCATGACTGAAACGGTTTGCACTGCTTACATTATATGAGTCCAATAAATGGGCAACACAACTTCTTTTTCACATTTAGTGAGTCTGGAAAATAAATGAAAAAGGAACAAAAAAAGGCTTTTTTCATACATTTAGTCCCTGTAGCCCGAAACTATGTAAAATAATACAAGGGAGAACTATCTTAGTCATGATTGGCAAAAGTATACCTTTTGCCCTAGATATTCCACGTAGTATGTAAAAGCGGTAATCTTATACTAGGTAGAATTTTCTTCATATACTTTTACAAGCACAAAAGAAACAAGTTTACTTAGTAACATTTTCATATTTAGAGAGTGTAAAGAGAGGTTAAATAGGACTCCAGGGGATTCCTTTTTCATTCAATTCTTACAAGCCTTAGAAAGTGATAAAAGTATACTCAATAACATATTCTCATGTATTTACTAGCATGAGTAGGAAAAGGACTAAGCTCGAGATAAGTTTCATTTTTTGTAACACCCCTCCGTTGTATGTTAGACTATTGTAACCTAAGTTGAGAAAACCTAGGTGTGATATGTAATATGGAAAAAAAAAATATTATCAAATAAATTAATAAGTAAATCACTTGGAAAAGCAAGAGACCAAGAGATGAGATTCTTTCCAAATCCCATTAAGGAATGGGATAGGATCAATATTTCATGATAAAGCTTCTAGATGTGATTCTAGATAAGCTTGGATGGATTAGAGATAAATATCCATCAAGGAAAAAAAAACAAAAATATTTGTGGGAGATAAACTCAAAATTTTATAAGGAAAATCCTTGCAGGAGATAAAGGCAAGATTTTCCGAAAAAGGCCTAGGCAATTGGATAAAAAATCACCTAAAAGTGGGATGCTACTAAAGGAAATTATATCATGAAATAGGGTATTAAATACCCATTGCATAGATCAATTGGAGGCAGTTGATCCATGGCAAGAACCTTGGCTCGGGGGGAATCAAAGGTGATTCGTGGTTGGCTGGTGGTGCTCTTCTCTCCAAGTGATGTTCTTCCTCCCTTTACTATTGGATTCATTGCGATAATGATCTGTATGTTGGTTTCTCACCTCTCCATTATAAAATTTAGCTACCTTATGAAAGAATTTGCATGAGTTTCCCCACTATAGGAATGATGAAAGGAATTTTTAAATGACTATTATAGATTATATGTGTTAATGGCTTTACGAGATAATTTTATGTGGATGTGTGTGGAAATTATGGCTTATTAATGTAGTCCAAGTTAAAATTAGTAGAGGAATATGTTATGTGATTTTTATGCAGTAATGGATATTTTACCCACTTTGGCTAATGTGTTAATATGATGCATGAGATATATAATTTGGTTCTACCACTTGATACTATCTATTCTAAGTTTACAATTATTTGTGTTATTCCTTTATATTATGGAATGATTGAGATCTACAATGGGCTTGTTGTACACAAATATATGTTAGTAGACTATATAGGACTTGGCTGATGAAAATTGTGGTAGATTTATGTTAAGGTTCCATTAATACTTCTCTGAAGCCATATATATTAAAGGTTGAGACCGTTATTGGTAGAAGATATAAGTGCATGCAGAATAGTTAGGGAATAATGGTTATAAATATATCCAATAGTTTAGGATATTTATACTTTGGATGTCATAAGAACTTTGACGATTACATGTTATGATTCCTTTTTCTTCCAAAAATGTGGTTTATTCTTAAGGGTTGATCTGGAAAAAGATGTAAAATTGTGTCTATGGTATATTTCTTGATACTAGGTGCGATCGAGTACTAATATTAGGAGTACGAACCACGAAACCTTAACCATAAATAAAGGAAATTTTAACTTTTGTGGAAATTAATAACTAAAGTTTTGGGTAGGTTTGGGAGGTTTGTTACAGATGGAATGGGAGCTTCAATTTCAAACCTTTTTAGCCTATGGGCCCATCTGCCTTTGTGGGATATGACAAAATAGGAGAATCAAATAAAAAAAGACACCCAAAATTTAAAAAGGGTAAAGTTAAATTTTGGAACAAGTAAAATGTGAATATTATATTGATTTCTTGGAGGTTATGATTCCTTGAGGTGGAATCCAAATATTAATTTGGTTTATTGAAGTAACATTTATATGTTACTCCACTATATATAACATTTCCAAGCAGTTAAAAGTGATGAGGGTTTCTATGCAATTCACAAAAAATGTGATCCTCAGAAAATAAGGGTTTTAATTGATTAATTAAGAACTAAATAAGTTCACCCTTCATCCTATCTATGTTACAGAGTGTCACGAATAATATCATAAGTGAATTAAGGGTAAAGTTACAAAATGTGGTTATATGAGCTGCTTCTTAATACATGATATCATTAAGATTAATGGGGGTTTTTAGGTATACAAGCCTTATAAATAAGGGTTAAGTTATGACATCAATAAAAACCGAGTTGTGTGTAGTGTGCATGCTGGGATATGGGGTGAAAAAAGAATTATAATGCAGGCATATCCATTAATTATCCTATGATTTATCGATGAAGAAAATGGGTGGTGTTGGATGGGTTCCAATGACAGCACATGTGAATTACATATCACACTAGAATATTAATTTTTTTAATATGGGAATTGATTAATGAACTCAGTTAACAAATGAAGGAATACATCATACGAGGAAAACTATGTTATAATTTAGAATTAGACGTTGCAGCTATTCGATGCCCCTATAAAATTTTCTTGCGTATACTGATCCTGACATCGAAAGGGGGATTAGAATGTTGACCAAAGATAATATAGCTACATGAACACGAGCTCGTTGCACTAACACTGACTATATTCTCAAAAGATCAAAACCAAGCCTTGCTTAGTTGAGTGACACTCTTAGAAAAAAATGTTTTCATGTCACTGGCTCTCACAATACTATTCCTTTCATTAACCTAGGGCATTGCGGAACAAGACAGTGGATTCGATAATAAATCCAGCACCACATAAGCATGAGAAGTTTTCTTTGTCGAGAAAGGTAAACAAATTTGTAGGGAGAACTATCATCATAGTTGTAAACCTAGAGAGGGATAAGGCTCCATGCATAATGGTTCAATTTTGGGCTGAGAAAATTCTAGAAAATTAGATAAGTTCAATCACATGCATGTGTGATTTTCCAAATTAAGCTACTCACCTGCATTCCATTGATGGTGGTTACCTACTAGCTCCTGAAAAGGCAAGAATGCAATATGTTCATTACCCATATGGATTTGGGATAGTTTTGACCATATCCGTGGCTTGGGAACCATCTAGGAGAAGCTTGACCTCATCCAATGATTGAGAGAAGTTCAATTTAAAAAGCCGACTTTCTGGGTTACAAATATATGGACGTTATTCACTGACCCACTAGTAAAAGTAGTAATGTGTCACTTTGTGGAAGTTATGGATAGGACAAGGATGTATATTAATAGGATAAGCCTTGCTAATCATGGAGGTTGTTGCTTCTATTATGATTGTTTTAGAGAAAAAAATGATTTATTTTCCAATGAGGAGTTTTCACAAATAGAATGCGTGTTGGTTAGGGTGTTTCTCGGCGCATGTTTTATGGGTAAGGCAACAATGCATGCCCAATTAAAGGAGGAAGGAAATCATGGCTGCTATTTCCCTTCTAAATACTACCTTTTGTGTCTGAAAGTGGAGTTATGCGAGTTAGTCGAAGCGGACAATAAAGTTTCCGTGAGGGATAAGATAAAATATGTAGCACTGTTTCCTTGATTGACTAGAAGAACCTATCCCCTCAGGTGAAGGAGATAGGTTGAGATGATGATTATCCTCATCATTGCTCTTATTCGGATTAGGACCACCAAATGAAAACTGGTCAATAGTCATAATGTCACCATTATGGGGGAAGAAATCACATGAAAGAGTGTAGACAAAACAACTCTCATTGCATATGCAGAGTATTACTGAAGGGACAAATTGAAATCCAAGGGAGTTTGGACTACCATGACATCAATACAAATTTTTTTTCCTTCCAAGGTAATGGGAAACTAAGGGAGGATGCCTAAAGGTTCACTTTCTCTTTTGTTGAAAGCCAATAGATTCTTAGTAAAAAACACAAATTGAGGGGAACCCAAACCTTTCCAAGCAATTGAGGAAAAAATACTAACAAAAGAACCTTCATCTATAATAGTATTACACACGTTCTTATCATAAGCCTTCAAAATGATTTTGAAAGGGATAGAAGAAGAGTGACATGCCTCTGCTAGTCTTTTCTAATCAAAGAAAATGAGCTCAGTTCTTGGAGGGGGTTCTATTGAAATGGGTGAAATTCCCTTATGTGTGGTGGAATTCGATGTAAGAAGAAGAACATGAGTGATATTAACTTCACTCTCTTAGGGGAGAGTAGGATCAACCGAAGATAGGATCGATTCTACCACTTCTTCAACCAATGGTTCATCAACCTGCGTGAAATCGTTTTCACTATTCAAGAGAAGAGTGGCATTAATCGAACTAGGAATAGGATCAATCACTTTGTCAATTAACAATAGGTTGGATGAAAGATTACGGTAACTAGTTGGAATTTGTTTTTTGAGAAACAGTAAGGTTTTCCAAAATTTAAAGGCTTCATCCATATTAGGGCAAAGGTGAGTTTGATGACTTAGTTTGCATAACCTATAAGGAATCCTAACTTTACCCTTTTTCCCTAGAACCTTATAATCACTAACTGAAGGACAAAAAGTAAGTTTATGAGAATCTTTAGGACATACTTATAATACGTTAAGTATGCCAGGATAATCCTTAAGAAGTTGGGCACCCTTACAAAGCTTGCATAGTATTTTGGCTTGTGATTCATGTTGGAGGGTACCTCAACATTATCAACACTTAGAGAAATGGTTGGTTAGTTGGCCTATTTCTTATCCTGCTTCTTCTTCTTCTTCTTCTTAGCCTCCTGGTTACTAGCATGATGACTTTCACGAGGAGAAGAAGAAGAAAGGGTAGAATACATGATGGGTGAAGAATCAAAATAGTCAACAAGAGGTTTTTGTTGTTGAGGTGAATTTACTTGGGTATCTGAGACCAATGTGGTTGGAAACAACCATACTGAGAAACCTATTGTAAACATGGGATGGGACAACATAGTCATATAAGGAGGACTAACATTTCCAAAGCAAATAAAATTACTAGAATCCACGTTAAAAGGGGCTCCATGATTGGAAAATTTTGGAACTATTTCCATAATTAATTTCTATTAAGAAATTGTAGTAATGTATGATAGTTAAATCTACAATTTTAATCAATCAAACAAACAACAATAGTAAAAAGGGTCACTAGGTATCACTGTTTTACCAAGTTGTTGTCAAATGCCATATACCATTACGTATGGATAGGTTATATCCCCAAATGGTGTGTTTAGTGTATCAAAAAGAACATGTTGGTTGACTCAGTTACTTATGGATGGTTTGGAACCTAGAAGGTGGCTTCCTATATACATGAGTGTACGTGGAAGTACAATTTTTGTTAGTGATGTCTAATGTGTAACTCTACGATGAGAAGCATTCCTATATACTCATCATACATGGACCTCCTTCTTATATACCCAAAGGTATGTGGAAGAACAGTCCCATATACTTTAATGTATGTAGCTAACCACTTGCATGATGTAACATTAACAATAAATGACAACACCTATGTTTGTAGACATTGAAACATGTCTTCTAACCTAGACCCACACTAAATGTTATTATGGTTGATCAATTGTTCATTTTAAATACATTTATTGATTTTATTGTCTCACTTTTCCTTGAAGTTAATTCCAAACTAATCCAAAAAATATGAAATTATAATCTCTTCAATTTGATGAAATATTATTTGTGGGAAGGAAGAAATCTTTTCAAAGAACATGAATATGCAATGATTCCCTTTTATAAACAAATATCAAAAGATAAACCAAATTAAAATTCCAAGAAAAATATATTTCAATCAAGTCCCAATAAAAAAAATGTATTTTTCATTTCTAGTGTTTTATAGAAAGAATAATAAGTATTTAATTAAATGTAATCAAACAAACAAATTCAAATTGAAGCTATCTTTTGTGAGAATTACTAACTTTTCGATCGATGAAATAATTCTTTACAACAAGCATAAATGAATATTTGATCATACTTACTAAAAGAAAAGAGAATGATATAATGAATTCTATAAGAAAAAGACCCTTTTTTTTTATAGATCAATAAACCAATAAGACCCAAAACCCTAAAAATGTAACAATAAGTATATTTTTCAAAATAGATATTTAAATACAACAATTGAAATTTAAAGTTGACTTTCCATTCTCAAAATAGATTCAAAAATCCACTGCAAGCAAAGACATTTACATCAAGATGAAAAAAATCCTAAAAAATTTCAATTTTCTAAGGTTGTTGTAGGAATATTGTTTACGTCAATTGAGTGTCACAACTATAACACACGAAAAATGCAATAATTAGTCAATTGTTACACTGTTATGAAAAGAAAACTATGACAATTCCTAACTGTCACACTTTCTTCATAATATAGGCTTGTAAACCCTTAATTATCGCATTATTCTCAAAAGAAAAGTGTGACAACTATGATACACAAAAAATATAGAAAAATGCTCAAAAAGGTCTAAAAAACTAGATTTTAAGAATGAAAATACAATCTGAGAGTATTGGAAGCCATGGAAGAAAAATAATTCCACTGAAGAACTAAATGTTCCCTAGTATGGTCACCATGTTTGTTATTGGAAAAAATCCCTCTTGTAGATAAGAGTGATCTCCCTAGAGTAAGTTATCAAATATAGAACAAATGCAACAATTCATATTATCTTTCTCTAGTAAAGTTTGAACAAAAATTACTTATTTTTAAAGAAGTAGGTATTCAATTTAATGCTCTTCCTTCTTGATTTCCTTGTCCACTTCGATTTCCAAAGATTGGAACATGTAATGAAAAATATATACAAAAGGATAAAAGCATATTATGGATAAATAAGTTGAAGCAAATACTAATCAGAAGATTAAGGATCTTTGATACAATGAATGCAAACAAGAAGAAAATCACGTGAGAAAAATATTATATATTGTATTAACAAATAAGTGTGTTAAATTACAACCCAGACCTTGATGTCATATCCCTCAACTCAAATATCTCTAATCCTTCCTTTGTATACAAGGCTTCCATCTCAATTTGACAGCTTAAGGGCATAAACGAAGTACTCAAAAAGTCAACCCCTTCTCCTTTGATCTGCACTATATTTATAAGAGTGAAGAGGAGGTTGGCGATCCATTTGCCTTGGGATAAGATCCAAAAAATGTGGGAATAGGTTCCGTAATGAGTGAGATTATATCCATCAATCCTAGGAAAAGGTCCAAATAGGTAGGATCTTGAGCCCATGTTGTTGGGATAAGGTTCCTCAACAAGGCTTTTAGAATTTAATTTTTATTTTTACCCATGTAGAAAGGTTGTTTCTCCTTTTAATGCATAGAATTATGATAGTGTTCACATGCTATAATGATTTAACTTGTAATGTCACAATTTTTCATGGAGGAGAGTGCAACAATGATTAAAATTATTGTTTTTTCATAATGTAATCAAAGATTCCTGTAATTCTTAGAATGATATTTCTTTTGGCTTTGTAAGCGATTACTGACAAGGGTTCATCAAATAGTAAGGGATCTAGTTTTGTGGTCATTTTCCTAAGTGCGAAAAAATGACGTGTAATAAAAAGGTTTCTAATTTTCAATAGCTTATGCCAGTGCATAAATATCCTTGTGATAGGTAGCGTATTTGAGAGCTTCCACATGAAAAAAATTCATAATGGTAGCATATAATATTTCCTCCCTACAAAATATTTTTGTCATAGCATTTCCACTTGCATCCATATCTACGTTTAATGGATAATACAAGTTTGGTTATGCAATAGTTGTTGTTTGGCTAGCTTTCTTATTTAACTTGTCGAGAACCTTCAACTAATCCTTTTTTAACTAGAAACTCTTTTCACTTTTTGCTATGTTTTGGAGTGGTGTTGCTACCACTAAAAATGGGGCTATAAATTCCCTTAGGTATTGCGCTAACCCAATAAAACTCATAATTTCATAATAATTGACACATATTGACAACTTCATGATGGCCTCCATCTTAGTAGGTTCTATCTTTTGGGATCCCCTAACATTCACATGTCCTAAATGCAATGACTATTGTTGTGCAAACTCACAAGTCTTAAGATTTCCTAGCAATTGGTTCTTCTTCAATGTCTCTAGCCCTTGCAATAAATATGCGTTATGCTCCTACCAAGTAGCATTATATACCAATATATAATTTCAAATACGCAATAACAAATTAATATAAATATGGACACGATATATCATTCCTTAATGTCATGAAAGTAGTTGGTGCAATGTTTAAATTAAATGGCATGACAAACCACTCATACATAAATTGTTTAGATTTGAAGGGAGTTTTACATGTATCCTCTTCTTTGACTTGAACCTAGCAATACCATATGTTTAAGTCTAGCTTGGTGAAGTATTTTGCTTGTTGAAACTAGCCCAACAAATCATTTGTCCTTGGAAATGGGCACTGGTTCATGAGTGTAATTTTGTTTAACCCCACGTAATCAATACAAATTCACCAAGAAGCATCTTGATTTTCTACAATTATGATGCATGACACAAATGGTGAGGTACGTGGTTGAATAACGCAACATTTTAGCAATTGTTGTAATTATTTCTTCACTCACTAGAATAAAAATGATTAATTCGTTACTAAAAAACAACTAAAATTTGCATTTAAATGACCATTTTTCAGTCGGTGACCAATAGTAGCTAATTTACAGTATCTTATAATGCAAACAACTTTTAGTCATTTTTAGCTTAGATTTCAAGTAGTATATTTAGTCATAAATTTTTCATTGGTTTAGTCATTAATTGTCGCAATTAATGACCAAATATACAACAAAATATATTACTATATGAATCCTTGAGAAAAATAATTAATGACCAAAGAAATATGACCAAAATGTTGGTCATGTTATAAGATACTCTAAATTAGCTACTAATAGTCATATATATGCAAATTTTACTCATCATTTGAAACCAATTAATGACTAAAGAAATATGACTATATTTTAGTTGTGTTATAAGATACTATAAATTAGCTACTAATAGTTGTATATATGCAAAAAAATAGTCTTCATTTTAATAAAAAATTTAAGATTAGCAGTAGTCATTTATCTTTTTTTAGTTTTTTCATATTCATTATAGAAACCACTGATTTAGTAGTTTCTATTCATTTAATTTAATTTCATTCATAATCATTATAAATGACTAATTTAGTCATATATTCATTTTATTTGTGTTCATCATTAATTAATATAAACCACTAATTTAGTAGTTATAGATTGATTTTATGTGTTCATTATTAATCAGCATAAATTAGTTAGTATGATTTTGTGACTAAATTTTAAAAAATTTCCATACAATGTGCATGTTTATCTAATATGATAACACAAAGTTACATATGTTAATTACAAGACTAAATAGTATCAAGTGCAATTAAAATTATTTCAACCATATAAATTTAATTATATAAATATCAAGTATTACAATACGCATTTCCAACTTAATATCGGTTGGACTACAATTTATGCATGAAATATTTTTTCATCATTTCAAAACATTATCATTGTGTTCCCAAAGCATTGCAAGTGAATTCACAAAGTCTGAAGGCTTCACCATCAATCTCTATGTGTGCATCTTGGCAATATATTGGTTCTAAGGGTATCAACAGACGTATTCTCTTCTCTCTCTCATTTTGCATTTGTCACTCAAGTGTTATTGTTCTCCTCTTTCTTCAATTGCTGCTTCTTACCATCAATATTGAGTTCCTCTCATGAAAATGAAAGAAGATATAATGTAGAGTATAAGACATGAAAGAAAATGAATACTTGAATATAAAATAAAGTATACTATAAAAGATTTACACGACATATATCTCAACATTCGATAGTGGCCACTATGCAGCTAGATGACCTGTATAAACAAATAAAATAGAAATTCACCATAGAAACTAACACCTTAGGAACTTAGTATTCAACCTTCAACAAAACCTTAGGCACAATCATACAAACTAAGTTACATGTTAAAAATATCAGGAAATAGATAACTTGTGAAAACAAATGGAAAAATAAAGATTAGTTTAAAAAATATCCTTACTGGTTAGTCTAAAAGAGTTATGTTCCTTAAATTTGGATATTCTTTTTCCCACAGTAAACATTCCTCGCTATCATGACCTATGTTTTTAGGGTCATGATATTGATCCAACATCATATTGGATTGTGGAGACAAAATGATTCAAATTTCCAATATGAGTACCTCACTTGGTTGAATGAAGGTGCTAGTTGTGAGTAGTGTCATAATGTTAGGGAAGAAAAACACTAAGGCCTAAGAAAATATATCACCACTTATCCACTGAAAGAAAACATTTCAATGCCACAATGGCCTCTAGGAGCACATTTTGTTGGATGGATATCACACTCTGAGAGATGATTGTCTAATATAATGAGAATTTTACATATATTGTCATGATTCCCTTCACAGTCAGAACCTATAGTTGTGTCCTATAATATTAATTATATTATACTATTTAATTATGAATTATGACTATCAAATAATTATTAGTTTGAATAATTAGTCTGAAATTGTGTTTTTAGTATTTCTGTATACATGAAAATATTAGGAAAAAAAGTACCTTTTGTGACCAATTAATTTCGAGTCAATCTAAATACACAAGAAATTATGGTGCCTCACTGTTTCTCTAGTGGTTATCGCTCATTGTACCAATTTCTCCAATGTCCTCTACTGCTTTTGGTGAATTCCTCTTTGATGATGTCCAATTCCAATGCAATGGACATTGATCCACAATGTTTTTCTAAGCCAAATGGAAGCTCCATAAGTAACAACCAAAAAGTAGCCTCAAATATATTATTGGGGGCCAAAATGCAGTAATTATATGACAAGCTAAGAAACACTTTATGTTAATCATCTTCCCTTTAATATTGATTAATAATTTATTTGCATGATCATGTAATACTAAAGTGTCAAGTAGGGAAATTTAAAGTTAGTCATCCATAAATATCACCCTTGAGAGTGCTTAGTAGTCAATACTTCCTATAACACACATAATAGATCACCAACTTCAAGGATAGCAATATAAACACAACAAAAATGAAATTAAAAGAAATGTTGGGAAGTCAAATGTGACTAATATTGAGTCAATAAAATACAAATCACATTAGCAAGGCATTCTTAGGCACTAAAACAAAAAATCCTTCCATTGCATCATTTTCACCTTTTCTTTAATTTCTTTAATTGAGAACATAACTTTCAAAAAAAAAAATATCATTGAAAAAGGTCTCAAAATATTAACAAATGCTCGAGTGATTGTTGTATCAATTAAACAGAAAGGAAATCATTTTATATGCTTTTAACATGCAGAATATATTGAAGAATATGGAGCTTTCTCATCCCTTTCTCCTAAATTGTAATCCGTGGGTTCCAATCAAGTAATCAATTTCCCTCCAAGATAGTTAAGAGATCAGTTTGGAGAAAGACTTGTAGAAGCATTGGGATAGTATAAATGGAATTAAATAGGAGGGAAATGAAGCACTTTAGCGGGTGCTCCAAAATATTTGAATGCAACTGAAAATGATTTTATACCTCCTACACACATTTTCAAACATAAACCATTCAGCTGCATCTCATTTATTTTCCTCATTTCTGTAATATGTAATTCTTTGAGCAAGAATACAGCATTCAAAAATATTTTCATGAAAGAGGGTTCTTCATAATACTAACAAGTTGGGCTCTAACAAATAAAAAATTCATGTAGTGAATAAATCTAACATGGTTGATTTCAGTTAATAAAATGACAACTTTATTCTTAATCTCATTACAACAAAAATAAATTCAACCCCACCTAGTTGGGATCTAACAAATCAAGAATTTCATGTAGTAAAATAAACTTACATGGTAGATCCCAATTATTTACAATGAAAAGTGTATTCTTGATCATATTACAAAGATAAATTCAAGAGTACATACATATTTCATTATCTGAGAAAAACTTTGAACACATTCTGAAATTTCATAGAAATATAATGATACAATTTACCTATAGGACATGAGAAAGCTATCTACATATAGCACCCATCATTAGACAATAGTGTTATTGAGACACCATCTCATGGCATTAGAATCACATAGATAGATAGTGTTATAGATATACCTTGCAACACCTATTCAACGCTACCTTCAAGCTTCAAATTCATCAATTGATTTACTTTAGTAGCAAATTCTGGTTAGATTTCATTAAATAAAACTAGACAAAAGCCATTTATGATATTTGTCATTGCCTTCTCTTGATCTATCCCCCTTTGGAAATAGAATAACTCATATTCCCCAATTTTTGAGGTACTTTCTTCATGTTCAGCATGGGCTATTCATGGAAAATGTTAGGGGCTAATATTCATAGGTGGGCTAATTTTACATGATTTTTAGCAAAAAAAAGATTCGCCAATTTCTATTTTTTATAAAAATGATTCCCCCAAATTGTACAATATTAAATTATTTTACCTTAAAAATCTCCAACATTATATAGAGAGTATATATAAAATCATTATAAATTTAAATAATTTTATAAATGCATCAACAATTTTTGTATAGTTTGCATATTAGGGATTAGTGAGATTCGCCAATGTTTTTAAACTTAAAGATAATTATTCATCCTTAAAATTTTCCCTGGGGCTATTGGGTTCTTCACATGGAAAAGGTTGCAAATATTAGATGTATAATGGAAACAAGCATGCAATTCAAGGTTGGTCCTACAGTCTTTTGGGTGAATTATAAAACACCATCTACTTAAAACATGATATATGGTAGTAACAAAAACATACCCAATATCCGGCTTAAGAGTTCAAAAAGTTGCAAATAGAAGATGTCTTAAACAATATCAACTATTTAATTGCATTATCACACTAAAATTGACATACCTTTAAGATGTTGAAAGGTGTGAAAAACATGGAGTTGGAATATTATGGTTATGTCAAGATAGATATAGCTATGTAAAATGTAACTTGATAGATATAGCTATGTAAAATGTAACTTTTATCTAAAACACGTAAATGTAACTTCTATAGCTACATGAAATGTAACTTCTATATAAAAAAATGGAGTTGGAATATTATAGTTACGTGAGGGTAGATATAACTACGTGAAAAATAACTTCTATATAACATTCTAAATATATTTTTTTCAATCATTTAAGAGACTATTTATTTATTTATTTATTTTTTTATCTTGGGTTAATAACTTAATACTCCACCAAAAATAGCATTGAATTGGTTCTTCACCAACCAAGGAGAAATTTTAAACCAGTGTGAAAATTCTTTCTCATTCCCTTGCCATATTTCTAATATTTTATTTGTGTGCAGATTTAATCTAGTGTAATGTAACTTGTAAATATTTGATTGAAGTTATACAATTAACATATGCACAACAAGATAGAATATGCATGAGTTATAAGCAATATGGTGTTTACATGTTATATCAAGACAAACATTTTCTCATCTCATAATTAACTCTTCTCCTATAGTTGGTGATGGATATAGCCTTTAAAATTATATGCCATCCTTATCATATCTTATATTTAATGATGGATATATCTTTTAAAATCATCAACCATGTTTGTTATTTTAAGTATGGTCAATTTATATTGAAGTGCTCATACTTTTATTCAATATTATCTTGTACAACTAGAAACAAAATGATGTGGGGGTGGTGTTTCTAGTGATTTTCAAATTTGTTTTAATTAGCTAAATTTAGCCTATTTAAAATAAACATGGGTGGTGTTTCTAGTGATTTTAAAACTTGTTTTAATTACCCAAACTTAGCTTATTTAAAGTAAATAGTTGCACTAACCATCTTATCTTCAAGTCAGTAACTTTACTTGAGGGCATCATTATTGCTAGGTAAAATTGACTCGGGGTTTGAGTTAAGGTTGACTTGGTTAAATAGTAGTGGTTTTGGGCACATGGGATAATGTACCCATGGTATTATGGTCCATGGTATTGCATGTAATGGAGCCTATAAAAGGTTGGGAATACTTCATTTTAAAGCAGGCTTGGAGGTGAGCGGTGAAGGCTCACTTGGCCAGATTGGCTAGGTTTTAGCCAATGCTAATGAGATCTTATTGGGTTAGGTGTTTCCCCAGATTTTGGGTTTTATTGAATAGACATTTATGTTTATGTATTTATGGTTGATGGTTGTTGTTGAGTTTTTTTCCTCTGGTAAATCTCCATGATTAATTTACGATTTGCAGTAAATTTTCTTAACAATTAGTATCAGAGCCTCAAAAGGACATTTTTTTTTTCTCATTGTCGAGGGTTTGTATTGGCCTGACGAATGAAGGGGATGTCGCTTTCACTGGATATAGATCGAGAATGAAATGATTTTTTTGTATCTATGGTTTCATTGATGTGATGTAAGGTTTAATTGTGTACAGATATGCATATGAAGGTGCTAGATCAATATAGACCTAGTTAGTTCTATGTGTGAAGAACACAGATCTCTTCCGATTTGGTGGCCAAGATGCTAACCTTGAAGGACTGCGTCGCCAGTGTGATGAGCCAGAAGAACTACATGCAGAATTGGAGGCACAATGGTGAAGAAGTGCAAGAAACGATGCTATTTTATGAACTAGGGCTCGTGCAATTGGAATTTTCAGGATGTGCTGCCTCTCAGACTTCAAGTTCATGGATTCCATGAGAGCCCATGATGAAGCCATCAATATTGAGGCCTTTGGCCCCTACGGGTACCTCTACATGACCTCTGCTGATGTTATTATGAAGGTGTGGTAGAAGCCCACGGGATCAAAATCGCATAGAGTGGTGGCAATGATGGTGGGCCACTTAGCATCTATCAATGCGTTCGGATAGGGCCAACATATCTTGGCAAAAAAATATCGGTGCTTTTAGGTTCAAGGTCGTTGAGGGGTGAACATATTCGCATCGTGTTGTGCCTGTGCACCATGGGCGAATTTCTCTGTAGTGGCTCTGCTGATAAAACGATCAAGGTATGGAAAACGGACTGCAGGGGCTTCTTGCATTTAGCCGTCACTATCCTGCAGGGGCATGAGGGCTCGGTCAAGTGCATAAGTGCCTCTGCTGACGTGGCTTGAGGGTTTCTTAGCTACAACGGGAGCATCGACCAAAGCATCAAGGTGTAGTGGCAAAGTATGGATGAGCAGTGTGAATGGCAGGAGTCGTGCTAGGAAATGGACATGCTCCTGGTCTCTATCCTGGGAATGGGCACAACCATGTGATATTATATTTTGGAATTTCGTTCCGAATGTTGAGCGCTTCTTCTGGAGTAGGCGTTGTAGATGACTACAAGCAAATTTTCTTGGATCTAGAGAGGAAGAAGATCCGTCTTAAAGATCGATTAAAGGACTTGTTGACTTGCTGAGAGTTATGATGACTTAACTTTTGACCTGCTAGATAATGCGTAGTCTAAACATGAAACAAGAGATCTAAGTGTTGTGTCAGAGAAACGACAAATGGCTAGACTTCAACGTCAATGAAAATGATGACAATGTTATAGTAGGAAAATCAATGGATGTGAATGTTTTGTCAATAATATTGTGGGCCTTAGTGGGTGGTGCTAACATAAGCCAAAATTAAAAGGCTGAAAATGAGTCTACACATAAGGTTGATCTGCATTAGATGCAACAATGAAAGTCAAATTTAAAGTCAAAGAGGATATGTGTATGTGGATTAATTAATTGATGAACCATGTACTTGAAACAAATGCCTGGATGATTGGTGGTTACAGTGGCTGGTGACCCATGTAATCCGTTATATGGGTTCTTTTTATATGAACATTGATGCCATATGTACAAAGAAAACAACAAAGGAAAACAAAATATTATGGAGTCAATTTTTTATTACATGTAAATGGGCATATCGCTGTAAGACCTGGTATGGCATGCGTACCCCTGGGTAATTACCGGTAAAGTCTGGGTTAGACCTAGGTGATAGGGGGGATGTCCAGTTAACAATACATGGGTATAAATTTTTTTGAGGGTGCTAAGTGCTTGAGTGAGCGAGATTGTCTCACTTAGCAGGTTTTTTTCTAGATTTAGTCAAGGAACCCCAAGTCAAGTTTAAAGGGGGAATGGCTAAGTACAATTGACTTGGGGTTTGAGTTAAGGTTGACTTGGTTAAATAGTAGTGGTTTTGGGCACATGGTATAATATACCCATGGCATTATGGTCTGTTGTATTGCATGTAATGGAGTTTATAAAAGTTTGGGAATACTTCACTGTAAAGTAGGCCTGGAGGTGAGCGGTGAAGGCTCACTTGGCCGGATTGGCTAGGTTTTTGGCCAATGCTAATGAAATATTATTGGGTTTGGTTTTTCCCCAGATTTGGGGTTTTCCCAGATAAAAGTTTATGTTTATGTATTTATGGTTGATGGTTGTTTTTGAGTTTTGTTCCTCTAGTAAATCTCCACGATTAATTTACGATTTGCAGTAAATCTTCTTAAAATTTAGGAAATCCACCATCTCTGAAAATTATGAAATATTAGTAGTTCCTTTCACTAAATAGACAATGTTGGCAGATAATCTTTTATTGTGTTTTATACTCCATGTCACAAATTTATTCATATTTTATGATTCTTGGTTTCGATTTCCATGTTAAGGTTGGACTCATCATGCCTGCTAGGATTTTTAGTTGTTCACACATCATATTGCTCACTTCTAATTGTATTAAAAATAGAGAGTATGAAAAATGACATGTAGTGACCTGTGGGTGTCTATTTACTCAACGATATGCCTGATTTTTTAACCCATTACAATCCTACCATAATGAAATTAGGAGAGACAAGGACACAAGAAGGACTACCAATAAATGAAATTAGAGACTTTAGAATGCAACTCAAATTGTACCTAAATTTAACGACAAATATTTACAGCTGCCTAGTCACCGATGAGCATTGGATGACACTGTGAAAAATTGCTTGCATTATGAGAATTTTGTTGCAACTATACTAATCCTCTATAGTAGTTCCTCGACTTGCCTATAGATATAATTTTAGAAACAATCCTACCCCTGCAATTCTTCCCCATATGGATCATCCTTTCCCCCCCATTGATAGTTATTTTTCAAGGCAATAGAATAGAAATCTCTAATTTCATCATCACCTTTCAATATAATGTTTGAGTATTTCTAGGTGATTGGAGAACTAATCTCTACTCAGGTCCACGAAATCCTTGATTTGTCTCTATAACACAAACCTATTTTCGTAATCAAATTATAAATCCCACATCTGCATTCCTCATCCTTGACGTACCAATTATTTACAGTGGAATACTTTATCGTTGCTCCCTCTACGCAATAGAAATCCACTACTATGGAATGGAGATGATTGGTCTCAGAAAATGGTGCAGTGCATCCTTCAATATATGTCACATAACTCCTCTCATCTACAACAATAAGAGTCCTCTAAAACTACCTGGACTCCATCTCATTCATCCTAAAATAAGTGGATATTTCCATGGGTGACAAAGTGTGCTTGGGGATTTAATAGAAGGAGCTATCACTAAAAAAATAAATACAATGCAGCATAATAGTTATTAGTAGTAGGAATAGCCATGCCAAGCTACTTCCTAACTAGATCAAGATACTCCTAAATTGCCTCTTATAACACACACAAGATAACCTCAACTGCCTATAGAGTGTACCTATGCATGGTAGCAATGAAAATGCTTTAAAAAAAAACATCTACAACAACATTGGTCAATATATTCTTCTAGTCAAGGGCATGCCTAGATTTTGAGAAGTATCAAGCAGGTTAGGATCCACCTCATCCAGGCTCCTCTTGTTCTTTTACTCTCAATGTTTTGGTTCAAAATAATAAAAAAGGTCTTGGAAATTGATGTGTGGATAAAAGTTATCAAACCATTTGGGTTCTTCCATTTTTAATCATTGTTTGTAACCACTGAGTCTAAATTGCAAAAGCCATTTAGTTTCCTTCTTTTCAGCTAAAATTAACCTAGGATTTGGAGAGTTGTAAGGTTTAATGGATCTAAGTATATTCTACTTAAAATATAGTAACATGGTTTAAAACTATAGGCATTGAGATCGGAAAGTAAGGATGAAATAGAAAAGATTTATGTTCATGATTACAAGAAATTTTAATTTCATGTAACAAAGTTTGAGGAAGGTCTAGTATTTTCATCCTACCAGAATATTTTCTTGCATCAATCGAGCCCTTTGAATTGGGAATGGTAGAGTCCATTACAGAAAAAATCAACCACTAAAAAAAGGGTGAAAAGAAAAAATAGAATTTCATGGATTTTGACCCTAGAAAACTTAGGGAGGAGCGAACAAATCTATACAATAAGGACATGCAAAATGCTTACTTTTCCATTGTCTTTTGATGAATTTTTGGGTCTCATCATAATCATTAAACCCTTTGTATAATAATGACATGCAAAATGCTTACTTGTGCATTGTATTTTGATGAATTATTGGCTGCAATCAAAATTTTCATTATCATAATCATTAAACCCTCAACTATAGATGAAATTTATGCTTTAGTCATATAAACCCTCAAAATTGTTTACCCATAAGAAAAAAAATCATCTTTAGTAAAAAGGAAGAACTCTCGAGAGTCCAAATTCATACCCATGTACAAATGGCCAAAACTCCATGCGTAATGACCTTGCCCTTCCTCCATCTAATTGTTGATCCTCTCCTGAGGTGTTTCCCATGCAAACTCCATTTAGGGTTCGAATCCCACGAAATCCATAGGTCAAGTTGATGGTCTTCCTTCTTCTATCATTTCCTCTCGGATATCAACCAGGCAGAGAAAAGAGAAAATTGCAGTGCTACAATGTGATGTTGTGATCTGTGAATATTTTATTTGAACCCAACACTAAACTGGAAAAGAAAAAGAAAAGAAATATTTTTAATGGAAAAAATAAAAGAAATATTTATAATATAAAATAAAATATATAAATTTCAATTGGGTTAAATGATTTATTTTTAATAAGAATTTGTTATTTTTGCACTAAATTAAAAGGAAGAAAAAGAAATTAAAAATGATATTGGGATGAGTGTAAACATTTAAATATGACCTCAATTAATAATAAAAATAATAAAATTCAATTTGTTATATTTTGATTTTTTTATTAAGTTATGAATAGGCTTTGTTACAATACCATGGGCCAATACCATGAGTTATCAACACTACAAGTCCAAGAACCATAACTTATTTTACAACCAAAATATTTTATAACAATATGAGAATATTGTTAACTGTGGATATTCACCCCCACATTATGCTAGATATTATTAACTTGTAAAAAATAGCCTATGTTACAATACCATGGGTCAATACCATGGATTATTAATACCACATGGCCAAAAATTATAAATTATTTCACAATCAAAATATTTTATAACAATACGACAAGATTGTTAACCATGGATATTCACCCTCACTTTACCATGGATATTAAATTGTAAATCGGCTTTGTTACAATACCATGGGCCAATACCATGGCTTATCAATAGCACATGCCAAAAATCCATAACTTATTTCATAGTAAGAATTTTTTATTTATATTTAATTTTACAACATTTTTTTAATTGAATCTAAAAGGGAAAATGTTACAATTTGAGATATATCTAAACACTATATCCTCACAACTACTAAAAATATTCCCATAGAAATTAAATTAAAGTTTTAATAAAATTAAGCTAAGATGGATCGATTTCGGTTCTTTAAATATATATTAATATATATATATTATATATATATATATAAAGAACTATCATCTATCCATCTTACCTAAGGATCCAAGGGATGAGGGCAATCAAATTGAACAAATTATAATAGATTAAATATATTGCATGATTTTTAAAATTTTTTCATTATTTTATTTTCTTCGACATGATTGATCCAAAATATAGGTTTAATATTTTACAACCAATTAAGTAAATATAGGTTTAATATTTTACAACCAATTAAGTTTTTTAATTTAGATAATTTATTAAACACAATACAATGTGATGAAATTTAAGAGATAGTTTGGGAGGGGGCGGAGAGAAGGGGAGTGACACAAGGTTACCCGTGCTTTACCAATAGTATGCATATCAAATGCATAAATTCTATCTGTCCCAGGAATTTTAACCCTCTAAGGAGTCAAATCTTCAATCTTTAAGGTTTAAGGCCCCTTTCTTAAACTCTGCGGAATTATTTATAGACTAACAAAGTCTAACCTTTAATCCATCCCTTTCCTTTTCTATCGGAATTCATTCTCCTTTATAAACCTTCATTAAGCTTATTATCGGGATTCACTCACCCTTCTAAACCTTCATTTCCCTGAGCCGCATATATAACTCTTCCCACTCTTTAACATTGGTTATATATGATTAACTCATAAAACCTTCTTATCGTGCCTTATTTCTATTATAATGTTTTATAATAGAAATACACTAATAAACATATGTAACATACCTTTTCCCTACTTTTCAAAGCCTCTCCATAGTTCTCGCAATTACCTTTATCAGATCAATTCTCCATCGTTGATTTCATTGTTTAATCTAACGGTCGAAGTTACATCTGATCAACGAAACCAATCATTGATCGTGCACCATAGATATTCACCTCATTTGATCCAACGCTTCACAACAATATCAGCTGTACAACTAGTACGTGGATTACTCACCCGATAAAGTGGTTTCCTCTTTCTCCTTGGCTGCTACATGTCAAGTGGTTAATGGAATCGAGTGCTCACCCTTCAATACCACTTACGGTTTTGAGGCCGCCCGAAATTCACTTTCACTTGTAAACCCACTTTCCTTCTTTGGTTAACTCCCGATCTATTTAGCACCCAATGACCATAGGTGTTATACCATCGATGGCTACGACGCTCTCTAGATTCCTCATCCATTATCTCTTGCATTGATCTTCGTCGTTCACTTCTTTGACTTTATGCTGCGAGATTTAATCCTAGCCACTTATCTCCTTCAATCCCTTCTATTGATCTCCAAGATATAACAGTTGCGGTGCATCAACTCTTCACCTTCATGCTCTTCTCTTTGCTTATGTTTTACGGTATTTCTTCAGCATTTCTGGGGTTTTGGGTTTTCTTCAGGTTCTGGTCCTTCGGTTGTTTCACTGCGCACTCCACCTACAACTATAATATACATAATACACTAACTCACTCATCATTTGCTATTGATTCTTAACAACACACTTACACAAATGGAAATTGAATCTCTGTGCATATATATATATATTATATATATATATTATATATATATATATAATATATAATATATATATATATTTAAACAAACAATTACATAATGAGAATCTTTGTCTCTCCTCACCGGATCTTCAATATCAGCAGCCTTTGATCATCATCTACCTATAGGCTTACAAACACAAAAAAATCTAACTCTCTCTTTCTTTGTCTAACCTCTCTAACCTCTGATCATGCCTTTTAGGCTTACATTGATACAAAGGGATTCTAAAACCAATTTCTGGTTTAGATCCATAATATCCTCAACAAAATCCTAAAATCTCTTCCTCACCCTAAGTATTCTCTTTAATCCATAAAATCATGAACTGACTCCTAATCTAATATTTACATTCAATTCTCAATCCTCTCATCACTCAATTAGCCTAAATCTCTCATGTTCTCCTACATTTGAGAACATCTACAATTATGCCTCACAATATTCAATTAATTCCTATTCTTATTAAAATCACTCAAAGCATTAAATAATTACATTGATTAAATACTTAGGAAAACAACTTCCTTGAAACAAAAGACCCCCTACGTCTACTAAAATACAATGATAATGTTGAGTTGAATTCTCTTGCATCACACTCCCCAAGTAAGAAAATTTATGACCTCTTGGTCATAAGTCTGGATAATTGATTCCCCCTGGATCCCACACTTTATTTTCAAATTTGTCTTTGCTTGTCCATTGTTCTATTACTGTTGTTGTCTACTGTTGTTCTCTAGGTCTCCATACCTTATGCTGCAATACTCCACTTGCCCTGCTTTCATAGTCTGCTACTATATTCCTCTTGTTGTTACTCCTCTCTTTCCTTGCTATTGTCTTCTTCTAAGACACTTTCATCATTAACCTTCTTCTCAATTCAATTTCTCTGTCCAGTATATCCTCAGTTTGCTGATTAATTTCATCTCTTGATTGATGAACTCTCATTTTCTCTTGTTCTTCACTTATCCTGATCGCCTCCTTTTCATCCTTACCTTCTTCTTTATTGTTATTTTGCACCTTTTGAGCTATTGCTTTATTCTCTTTCAGAACAATTTCTTTCTTCTGTTTTCTGCACCTGTCAACTTCTTCTTGATTATTATTTATGACAACTTCTTTGTCATCCTTCTTCGGTAATTTATCCTTAACATTTATCCTCTACTCTTCTAACTTCATCCTTTGAAATTCTAATTCCCTATATAACTCAATGATTTTACTTGTCCTAAACTTTGGAAATTTTACACAATCTCCCATTTCTTCATTTGCTACTGACCCGTCATCACATGGTCCTTCTTCCTCCACTAACTATTTCTTAACATCCTTCAATAGATTTCCTTCCTCTTCTTCTTTCATTTGGTTGTTCTCCTGTTCCAAATATGTTCTAGTTTCTGCAACAAAATCTTCAATTATAAGACATTCATCATAATAAAAAATATAAGGCTTTTGTACCTCTTCTTCCTTTGACAACACTTCAGTATGCTGCTCTGATCTCTCTTCTTCTGTCAGCATATCAGTATGTTGATTCAAACTCAAAGCACTCTTGAGACTATCAGCTAGTCTCTCCTTCTCATCATTTCTTTCAGTGATGTCCTTCAGCACTTGTCCACTATAGCAAACTGATTCTTTTCTAATCTCCTTGTCATATTCTTCTTCAAACCTTTCATCTTCTGGAAGGTATTCTTTCATGTTTTTGATAGCTTTAAAACACTTCCTATCTTCTTCCAAACCTATAATCATACACAAATCATTAATTTTAAAAATACAAGACCTTGTGGTCTCACTTAATGCTTCAGTCATCAAGTCTTTTGGCTGCTTTGAATCATTCATATGATCCAACTCCTTTGGCTCTTCATCACTTTCAAAAAGTAATGGTCCACATTCTAGTTCACATTATCGAAAATTCAACATCTTCTTTAGCATCTCCCTTTTGTTGTAGCTCAAGTCTTTCGAGCTTGTCTGTCTTCAATTTGGCATCTATAATATGTTCAAGTTCCATTAGCACCTTTATTAACTGCACATTCACTTGTTGATCCCTCTTCTCTTGTAGTTATTGCCACTTCACTTTCTTTCTCATGACATAACCATATTTCTAGTCCATCTCGTTTCTCTACAACATTTCCATTAATACTTCAAGCTAAACTGCTATCTCAGCCTTCTCCCTCTCATATTCTTCTTTACCTAACTGTTTCTGTATGCCATTTGCCTTGCCAACTCCTTTCTTTTGTCCTTGGTTGTGGTTTCTTTCAGAACCTCTGTTGTGACTGTCACTAGTCATCATCCTCTTTATCTCTCTGAGTTCCTCACTCACTCACTATGAGCTACAGTAAAGCCTCTACAACAGCAAGTCTGCCCTACTGCCACATACCTCACCAAGCTCTCCTTTTTACTTGGTCTTTTGGCAAGAAATTGGTTCTCTATCACTGGAACCTCCTTTGAGCAATTCTCTTTGCTCCTTCTAGGCTTCAACTCATCTGTACTTTCCAAGAACACAATTGTCTTCTTTATCCAATCTCTCTTAGAATTCCTCAAGGTTCTACCACATTTCTACTTTCACTTAGAATGTCTTACCAACTTCCTTTATCTCTTTGCAATTCTACCCACATCTGTTGTGGAATTTCCTTCAATATCTTTGTCTAATCTTGTTCTTCCATTCACCTGCACTTTTGAATGGACTGTCCTTTCCACTAGCCTTCAATTGTACCTTCAAACTCAGTTACTTCAAGAGCTTACAAAGTCCTTCTTACAGTTTAACTACTGCAATCCTGCTCTAAATATCATTCATTCAGTATCTGGTAATCATTAGACAAATTTGCATACCTTCACCTACCTTTAGGATCTCACCATTTCTGCAAATCTGTTTTAGAAGATCTTCATGCTTCCAATGTAAAAATTTTCAATATTCAGCCACTGTCAATCAGATTTCGAGTATGATTCTTTCTTCCAATATTTCAGATTTATCTTGGCAAAGCTTAGCTATCGGAAACAATTTCTCCTTTGCTAAGTTTTTTTCCCACTCAAAAATCCTTAACAGTTTCCTTCATTACTACTTCTTAAGGCTTGATCTTCTTTTTCTGAGATACTTCATTAGCTGCAACTATCAATATTCAATCTATTTCTTTATCCAACAAAACTCAAATCATAGTTAAATAAAACAATACCTCCATGATTTCACAAGCAATATCCATCCACTCTTCACATTTGAGTGAATCTCCATTCTTCAAAATATCGTTGTGGATTCTTTATGCTTCTGTAATCTCTTCTTAATTCTTACTCACCTACCTATAAGAACTTAATTGTTCTTCTCCAATTTCAATTTCAAACATTTCACCATTCCAACTATACAGATTCATTGGCTATAAATCACTTAGTCTACTTTTCTCAAAATCTGAACATTCTATAAAAATGCAAAAATTACAGGATTAGTATTTGTCTTACAAATCTCTCATCTTTACTCTGGTCACTGGACTATCAAATTAGAATCTGATATCCCTTGCCTACATACACATCTTTCCACATATCTATGTTCTGAATTCTTTCAAAGAAACTTTCACACATAATTTCTTTATTCTACTCTACTACCAAATGATACGGGGTTACCACTGCTTTACCCACAGTATGTATGTCAAATGCATAAATCCTGTATGTCCCAAGAATTTTAACCCTCTAAGGACTCAAATCTTCAATCTTTAAGGTTTAAGGCCCTTTTATTAAACTCTGCAGAATTATTTATAGACTAACAAAGTCTAACCTTTAATCCATCCCTTTCATTTTCTATCGGAATTCATTCTCCTTTATAAACCTTCATTAATCTTATTATTAGGACTCATTCACCCTTCTAAACTTTCATTTCCCTGAGCCGCATATATAACTCTTTCCACTCTTTAGCATTGGTTATATATGATTAACTCATAAAACCTTCTTATCGCGCCTTATTTCTATTATAATGCTTTATAATAGAAATACACTAATAAACATATGTAACATACATTTTACAAACATTTCAAAGCCTCTGCACAGTTATCGAGATTACCTTTATCGGATCAATTCTCCACCATTGATTTCATTGTTTAATCTAACTGTCGATGTTACATTTGATCAACAAAACTAATCATTGATCCTGCACCATAGATCTTCACCTCATTCGATCCAACACTTCGCAACAATATCGGCCGGACAATGAGTACAAGGATTACCTGCCTAATAAAGTATTTTCCTCTTTCTCCTTGGCTACTACGTGTCGAGCAGTTAATGGAATCGGTTGCTCACCATTCAATACCACTTACGGTTTTGAGGCTGGTCGAAATACGCTTTCGCTTGTAAACCCACTTTCCTTCTTTGGTTAACTCCCGATCTATTTAATGCCTGATGACCGAAGATGTTATACCATTGATGGCTACAATGCTCTGTGGATTCCTCATCTGTTAACTCTTGCATTGATATCCGCCATTCACTTCTTTGAATTTACGCTGCAAGATTTAATCCTAGTTTCTTATCTCCTTCAATCCCATCCATTGATCTCCAAGATCTAACGGTTGTGGTGCATCAGCTCTTCACCTTCCCACTCTTCTCTTCGCTTATGTTTTACACTATTTCTTCTACATTTATGGGGTTTTTGGTTTTCTTCAGGTTTTGATCCTTCTGTTGTTTCACTATGCACTCCACCTGCAACTATAATATATAAAATACACTAACTCACTCATCATTCACCATTGATGCTTAACAAAACACTTATAAAAAGGAAATTGAATCTCTGTGCATATATATATCAACAAATAGTTACATAATGAGACTCTCTATCTCTCCTCACCTGATCTTCAATATCAGTGGCCTCTGATCATCATTTGCCTATAGGCTTACAAACACAACTAAATATCTAACTCTCTCTTTCTCTGTCTAACCTCTCTAACCTATGATCATGCCTTTTAGGCTTACATTTATACAAAGGGATTCTAAAACCAATTTCTGGTTTAGATACATAAACTCCTCAACAAAATCCTAAAATCGCTTTCTCATCCGTAAGGATTCTCTTTAATCCATAAAATCATGAATTGACTCCTAATATAATATTTACATTCAATTCTCAATCCTCTCATCACCCAACAATCCTAAATCTCTCATGTTCTCCTACATTCTAGAACATTTACAATTATGCCTCACAATATTCAATTAATTTCTATTTTTATTAAAATCACTCAAAACATTAAATAATTACATTAATTCAATACTTAGGAAACCAACTTCCTTGAAACACAAGACCCCCTATGTCTACTAAAATACAATGATAATGTTGGGCTGAATGCTACTGCATCAGAGGGAGATAGTGAAAAAGTTGGAGGGTAGAGAGAGAGAGAAAGAGAGAGTGATGGAGGGGAGAGAGAGTGATGTGGGAGAGAGGGAGCGAGAGGTAGGAAGAGAGAGAGAGAGAGAGAGAGAGAGAGAGAGAGTGATGTGGGAGAGAGGGAGCGAGAGGTAGGAATGAGAGAGAGAGAGAGAGAGAGAGAGAGAGAGAAGAGAGAGAGAGAGTGATGTGGGAGAGAGGGAGCGAGAGGTAGGAAGAGAGAGAGAGAGAGAGAGAGAGTTGGAGTGGGAGATAGAATGAGGAAGAGCAAAGACATAGAGAGATAGACATGGACAGAGAGAGGAGTGAGAAGGGAGAGATCGAGAGAGAGAGAGGGAGAGAGGAGAGGAGGGAAGAGAAATAAGAGGAAAGGATAGAGATAGGGAGAGAAGGGGAAGGGAGAGAGGTGGCAAAGGACAAGAACGGTGGGGAGATAGTGATAGGTTTGGATTGAAGAGAGAGAGAGAGAGAGGGAGAGTTATTTGGGGGGAAGAGATAGATGGAGGTGGGAGATAAAGGATAGAGAGGAAGGAAGTTTAAGACGAGGAGAGAGAGATGGAATTAGATGGGGCAGGAGAGTGAAGGAAAAAGAAAAAAATAGAGGGGGAAAGGTGGAGAGAGAGAGGAGGTGACAAGGGAGTCATGGAGAGAGAGTGAAGGAGGAAAATTAGAGGGAATAGAGAGACAAATATAGATAGAGAGGGAGAGAAGGGGAAGAGAGAGAGATAGATAGAAAAGGGGAAGAGAGGGAGAGAGAGTGTGTGTATGTTTGGGGGGTGAGATAGAGAGAGGGAATAAGAAAGAGACACAACTAAAAGTATAGATATGATATAGTATTATATAACCAACCTAGATCCATATTAACCCTATAACTAACAAGTGTCGAGAGGGATCCAATCTCTCGAGGTGCAAACATTTCCTTAAGTTTTTCACTAAGTTTGCACCTCGAGAGATTGGATCCTTCTTGGCACTTGATAGATCCAGATTTAGGATGGATCTAGGTCGGTTAATATGAAATTAAAGTAGTTTTTATTTGATATTATAGTCTTAATTATTAAAATTTCTTTTCAAACTAATTTCAAATTGGAACTATATCCAATTAGATTAATTGAATAGATTTAAAAAAAATACATAAAATAATTTTTTTTATTAAAAAATATATTTTTAAAATTACAAGTTATTAGAGATAAATAATGCATAGTTGGCTCAGCTATACACCATGTGAGGATGAATAAGTGTTTAAGGAAGGATAACCTTTCAACCAATCTTTAACAACCTTTCAATCCCCTATCACTTGTAAGTTTATATTGCTCGACACAATTAAAATGACTAACATAAAAAATTGATTCATATTATTGTAGTACTTGTTAGGTAGTTGTATTTTTGTTCTTGGACTAAATTAGTCATTCATGTTAGTCATTTTTAGTTGTATTACTTATTAGCTAGTCACGCATTTTAACCCATGACTAAATTAGTGATTTATGTTATTCGTTTTTAGTTTGGTCACTTAAAATTGCTAATTTTTTGTTGTATTTCACTTGGAAAATCTATGGTGACTAACTTTTTTAGTCGCCTAGTCACTAATTTCTCATTTTCTACTAGATATTTTTTTCTGATATAATATGATGCCGATATAAATTTCTTCTTGGAAATGATCTTCTTCTTCGCTCCCTTGCTCGGTGGTACCCCTTAATGCTCTTAGAACACTCCCTTGTATTCCTATAGAAAATATTTTAATTTTTGTCTCTATTCTTTAGTGCATCCCTCTAGGGATTCCATCATCCTCAATAACTCTTCTATACACTAACTTTCTACTAAAAATAATAAAGGGTGCCTCTTTCTAGAACTAATCAATTTATTGGCTCAGTTGGTATTTAGTAGTGAAATTTTAGGCTTCCCCTTGCACGAATTGATGGTGACATATTACATATCCTTGATGAGGGGGTATTTATTGGTTTTGTGCATGTATATTGCATTCTATGTGTACATATCAGGACTCCCAATCACCATTGCTCATACATTAAGTGGAACTACATCCAATTCTACTTGTTCAGTAAAATAATAATTAATAACAAATTTTATTTTATACTCTTTTGTTACCTTTATTTTCGCATCATTATTTACCCACCCCAATGGATGTAGACTTGGATGACCTCGAAACTCCAACTTGTTTTGTGTACTTGATGGCAACCTTACTGTAGTAGAACAACTCACTTTTACATGGTAACTAGATGAATCTACAGGAGAGATATCAAATATGACAGAATGCATAGTAGTTGTGTTTATACATGGGACAGAATGCACGACAGTTCAAAGGAATCAATTTAGAAGTAATGCACAATGGCAAATCACAGGTCTATTTAGAGGGAACAAAGTAATGGTACAAAAGAATAGGATGAAGGAACAAAGGACTACATATCAAAATCAAGAAGTTGAAGAAAAAGGACATTTTTAGGTATGTTAAGTTGTATACAGGGGTTGACTATACAAGAAGAGTGTATACACATGGGATCATGGAACAGAAGAAGTGTATACGTATGCACACACTTTCACAGAAGGAAAAGCACGAATGGGATGGAAAATAAAGCTTTTGGTCTAAGGTTTTGGTCCAAAGTATTGGTCCGAGGTATTTGGTCCAAGGTAATTGATCCGAAGTATTGACTCGAGGTATTTGGCCTGAGGTATTGGTCCTAAGTGTTTATGGTCCTGTTAGAATCAGTCTGGTTAGTCCTCCGTCAGAGATCAAAACTCTTTATGCATTTCATTTTTAGGTGTCTCGCTCCATTCACCCAGCTGCATTCTGCTAGGGGTGTGCCATAATCTGACGAAGAAGGTCATGGTAGTCATTCCCCCTCATGTCTGGCTCCTGCTGGGTCAGGTCTTTCCTAAATAATCATCTAAGTCCATGACAGTCAAGGTCTAGTCCTTTGAAGGACAAAAGTCATTTTCTATGTTTAGATCTAGGAATTCATCAATTTGGTCTTTGAACATGTCCAGTAAAGCCATGCAGGCCAGACTGAGGCCCTTACACAGTTATGATGCAGAGAGATTCATCGTCATGTGGATAGACTTCGACTCTTCTTCAAAACTCTGTTTTGAAGAAAAGTCAAACAATGTCATTTATGACAAAATTTTCAAAAAAGTCATCTGTTGATTTCTTTAGAGGCAGTCATGGTTTCCGTGGCCAAATGTCCTATCATGCAATCCCTACAAAGGGTGCCGAAAATTTCATCATTTGAGCTAAAATTTCAAAGGGAAAGTGAAAATCAGTGTGTTTTAAAGTCAGTGAAAAAAGTGCCAAAACATAACATTAGAAAAATGGGTTTTTGAAGAGGCAAAAATTTAACCCATCACTTCCAAAGCTATATATACAAGTTTTCATCAAAATCAAAGGCATTGAGCTAATCCAAGCCTTGGATAAATGTTGCAAAAGGTGTGACTGTGCATTGTGAGTGTTTGAGGGAGTTGGAGGTGGTTTAAAATAGCGCGGCGCATATACCCAAGAGCGTGACACACACAGAGGGCACAGCGCACACAGAGCCTGCCCACAGTTCAGACTTTACACAAGCGACCTAGGGTGCGGCGCACTGGGCTTTGCGCACGGTGCACACAGACAAAGGGCTGAAACAAGTGCCCAATCACTTACAAATTTTGGTGAAGCCTATCAAATTGGGAGGTAGGCCTTATAACATCACTTGTTCATCAAATTTTATCAGTGATATGATGGTTTATAGAGATGTTTGAATACAATCAAATACATAAAATCAACCATAAGAAGTCACCAAGAACCATGATGGCTAGGGTTGCTAAAGTGTGTTGTAGTGCCAAGGTTTCCATTCCACCCATCATTTTCCCCTCACCTACCTTTTTTCCCATCCTCCCTTTCTCATTTTACCTAATATCCCTACCCTAAATTACTATCAAACCCTCTCCCCTATCCGTCCACTATTTGGTCAACACAATACCCCAAACCCTACCCTATCAAAGTACCCAAACTCCTCCCATATACCTAAACAAATTTCTCCCTATAACCGCTATTCCCATCACATTACTCCCTTCCTAATACTCCCCATTTCATTGTTCCCCTTGGTAACAGAATATTACAAAGGCACCCAGACTCACACCATCACCAAAGGGCAGCCTAATTATAGTCCACACTGCAGGCATGACATCACAGCATTCGTCAGATTATGAGATGGAGACACAGAGTGACTCATCCTCAGAAGAGAAGGCTTCCAGGAGACACCACAAAAGTGGCAAACATGTCAGGGATGAGCCCACTACCCTCACTGAATTACAAGCATGCCCTCTTGCCATGTCATGTTTCCAGCACCTAGCATGTTTTGAATTTTTTCAAAGGGTGGCAAATGTTAGAGTCCATCATGAGTTGGCCCGTTTATTTGTGCTTCATCTACATGGAGGTTAGCCTATCTTGGCGGGGGTCACTTTCACATTGACACCCGAAACTATATCAGTGGCAACAGGTATACAAAATGTTGGAGAATAGTGGCATAAGAAGAAGATGGTGGATAGGCAACACTATGAGCCTTACATCAAGGCCAGATTCTTGAGTGAGCTCACAAGAGTCTTTCCCTTCAGATACTTGAAATATGAGTATGCTCCACTCATGAGATTGATCATGAAATACTTTAGCTGTGAGGGGAGGTTCTCTCAACTATATGCCTATCATAACCAGTTGCTCATGCACTTTACCAGGGTGAGGATGATGAACCTCCCATTTTTCATATGTAGGAACATAGAGAGGATGAACACCTTCATGCTACATAAGACCCCCCAATAGCAGCTTAACAGTGTGTTTTCGGATTTTGGTAGATCATCAGTTGGGATTGCAGGGCATTGCTTGGGAGGAATTCATCTCCCGTGACTTCTTTAGCACATCACAGGTACTATCAGAGTGAGAGCAGGAGATGGGTGGTCCTTCTCATCAGCATGAGCACCATGAGACCACTACCATGCCAATTTTTGTTACATATCAGAGAGGCAGTAGGCACTTGTTTGCAGCAGCAAAGCGAGTGTTATCTCCACCTAGGGTGGAAGGGGCCTCGCTTTCGGCATCAATGACACAGGTACTGGACAAGGGCACGAAGCTCGTGCATGATGAGGGGCCATCAAGTGTACAAGAGACCGATGTCATCCTCATTCAGGATGATGAGGAAGAGGTGGAGAATGCCCGACTTAGGATGACCATTCAGGAGCAGGACATAGAGATCCAAGACTTGATACTCAATGTGGGGAGGGCGAGATGGATCATCAAGTATCTATAGTAGAGGAAGAAGTAGCTTGAGGACCAGTAGGCAATCATGGAACTGCAAAGCATCCGTGAGAATCGATGAGCTGCCCAACAAAGGACGATCGAGCTCACTACCTTGGAGCAAGAGATCAACAATGATCGTGAGTCATGGCTAGAGCGGGTCAATGTCCACCTGGAGAAACTGGTGGAGAAGGCCAATAGAGACAAAACCATATTGAGGAGGATGGCTTGTCATTACAGGGCACAGAACATGAGTGCAAAGGCCCGGATAAGAAGCTTGAAGGCCAAACTGAGCAGAGAAACAAAAGAGGAAAAAGAGAAATATCGGCTTCGAATCTTGGCTGAAGCTTTTGTGGCCCAACATAGTGCCTCTTAGAGAACCTCTAGCCCAAATTTTAAGAAATTTGGGACAATTTTGGTCGCATGGAAGTTTTTTGGCACAAACACAGGTTTTTTCTCTATACGGGCCACGCCACCGGCGCGACGCGTAGGGTTGGGAGCTCCAAATGAGAAATGGTTTGCATTTTGGGATTCATTATGCAAAATCATGACTACTGGCACTCGGGCAAGAAATTTGGGCATGATTTGAGTCTCCAGGAGGTCAAAAACACCCAAAAAATGGCCTCACTGCCCCTATTTTGGCACGCAGGAAGCAGTGTTGGGAGAATGAAGATTTGGAGGGGAAAATGAGCTCCAACTTCAAAAATTCCACTTGGGTTGGAAATTAGACAGGATAGGCTTTCCAACAAGCACACGTGGGTACATTTTTGACTCTTGAAAGTGCCTCAAAACTAGCCTCAAAGTGGCGCAGCACATACAGGAAAGGGCACGACGCATATATGAAAAAAGGCCCAAATTGCCTCTGTTTCATGAAATTTCGCTTCATGACTTTTCATAAGTGGGCCCCCTCATCTACAGTTCATTTTTTCGGAACCAAATGTGGCATTTAAATTATTTTCACTCTAGGTGGGCATCCATCCAAGTGGAAAAGGAAGGCAAAGGGTCGCCCAAGCCATTTGTCATGTTTGTGGCATTGCACCTTTAGCTGATATTTGGTTCTCCACCTTCATTTTGTAATGATTCAAGTAACTCCGCAATCCTTGGGCATTCTATCTCTTCAAGCACATTCTATATATTGTATGCAAACCATTTGCAAAGGGTTGGTTGGCTTGTAACTTCTGGGAGAATGTGGGAAAGAAACTCTATTTCTGCATTGTATATTTTTTACAGAGGATTAATGAAAGGCAGTGGCTCTGTTCATGAGTTCATGTGGTGTAGTGTAGAAAATGTGTCTCTTATGTCATATGTATCTTTATGTTTCATAGTTCATTTCATATTCATTTCCAGTGAAATTCTGAGTTTAGCTTAAGGTAGAATTCAATTTTATTGCTCGGCCTGTGTGGGAAAATTTTCATGTCAGTTCATTCTTCTATTGAAAAGGTTCATGTTGTCCATGCCTTTTCACCCTTCTTCATCAATCTCTCCATTCCACACTATCTTAAACTAAATTCAGGCTCCCGCCTATCTTGCCTCACGAAGTAACCATGCCTTTGTATTAGTCTGTGTTCATTGAGTCCATTGTCCCATACCATCCCAGAAACACTGCATTCATAAAAATCTCTTCTTGTATTCATATTCACTTACTAGCCTAAGATAAATAGTTCATTGTAAGTCATCTCAGGCCTTTTCGTTTATCTATTCACTGAGTGTGACTCAGAGAGATCCCTCTCCTGTTTTGGTAGGGCTAGCTACCAGACTGAGCGCGGTTTGTGGTTACCCTGAATTTTTCCTTCTTTCAACCTAAGGCAGATTTAGGTGCTAACATGTCCAAGGTATTGAGAAATGCCTAAAACTATATAAGGAGGAGAAGATCATTAGGCCAAAGTGTGGAAGTGAATAAGATTCTAAGGAATACTTCTATCTGAAGTATATTTTATGCTAGGAGGTTATGTTTGGGACTAGATCTGGAATATTTATGTGCACCTTGTGTTCAATATTGGATCAGGATCATGAGACCTAAAATGACTTATTCTTGAATGATATGGTATTGGTTGAAGCTAGATATGATGGTTTGTGTCTTTGTTATTCGTCATCTATCATGATCTGCGTTTGTCTGATGTCTGGAATTGTAGCAAAGTTCTGAGTCAATATTTGTAGATCTGTACATAGTTTCGTCTCAGTGAAAGAGCGTATACACGCAAGTTTTCTTATTTCAAATAGCGTATACAAAAGAAAGGCTTGATGTTCATAGATGAATAATCTATTAGATCAGTATTGCTGATTTATTATTGGTGCTATTTTACTATTGTTCGTCAATGAAGTCTTTTTAGATCTAAATGCAAATCTGAATACATAAGGAGGTTGATATTTGATTGATTGTATAACTCAGAAGAAGTGTTTTTTGTTGCAAGTCTATGGAAAGTTTTGTAATTTGACAACAGATTTTTAGTACATTGTTGGTTGGTATATTTTGTGATTCAGAGATTTTATGATTCATAATCTTTAGAGGGATACGTAGGTTGGGCTAAAGAAAGTAGCGTATACATGCAGGTTGTCTTCATTGAAGTAGTGTATACAGTCTAACACATGAATTTTTGAGGTTTTAGTTGGTTTTGAATGTTGATACAGGTTTTTGGGTTCAACACAGTGTTATGATAACAATGATTTGATTGTTTTAGATTAACTGCATGTTGGTTGGTGAAGTTTGAGTTTCTAAATTTCTGATGGGTTATTGATGAGTCAAGTTCTTCATATGTCTTGATATCTGCTAGGAGAATCCGGTCTGAAAATTCAAGAAGCGTGGTCCCTGGTGGAAGAGTGGAGTTTTCTGTAGTCTGGCACCTACGTACTAGCAAACATATTGGATATTACAAGAGCTAGGGGGTTGTAGCTCCCTTCTAGTAGAAACTGGAGAATGAGAGAAGGTTGTAACCTTCTACGGGTAGAAGCCTACGTACTGGTATGAATCTGCACCAGTACAGGATTGTAAATATATTTTTTTATTATTAAAAGAAGACAGAGATGACAACAACAGGTGGTTTACACCCACATTCAGTTTCCACCTTAAATCTTTGTGTTCATGTGTGTTGCTTATGTGTGATGGTTTATTCTATTATTACTACACATGGTTACTATTTAATGTTTAATAAAGTAATCATGCACTGATTAAAGATCAACATATGATGAATTAATTGAATCATAAGTTCACTAGATATATGCTAGTTTCCTTAAGAACAGTTGCATGCAAATGCGAGTTCCCTTCACTGATGTAGCGTATATAAATATGAGTATGGTAATGGAAAGGTTATTGATTTGTAAATACTGATTCAATCCCCACCTCGCTCTCAATATTATTTCCAACAATTGGTTTCAAAGAAGGTCCTTTAGAAGAAGCTTGATCGCTTGGAGGAAGATCGATCAAGATGAGTAATCACGAAAGCATGGGATCCATCAAACTGCCAATATTTGATGGGACGAACTTTTTTTATTGGAAAATAAGAACCACAACCTATCTACAATCTCTTAAAACAAATGTCTGAGAAATTGTGGAAGGATGATATAAATTTCCAAGAACAATTCCTACAGACATGGCAGATAAAAAGCAATATGAAACCAATGCCAAAGTTGTCAATAATTTATTGGGATGTATGTGACAATCAGAATTTGTCAAATTCGTGCAGCTCAAATCCGCCAAAGAGATATGGGACAAAATCATTCAGAGCTATGAAAGACACTCTCAGGTAAAACGAGCTAAGCTTCAAACTCTCAGAATTCAGTATGGAACTCTTCAGATGCATAGTAATGAGAGTATAGCTAGTTACTTCTTACGTATAGATGATCTTGTTAATTGTATGAAGAATCTGGGTGAAGAAATAAAGGAAGTTAGCTTAGTTGAGAAAGTTTTGAGATCCTTATCTGCTAAATTTGAATCAAATGTGTCTGCCATAGAAGAACAACCATATCTACAGAATATCACTATGACACAACTTCATGGAATCCTAACTGCTTTTGAGATGAGAAAAGGAGGTTCATCAGATATGAGAGAAGCTTCATTTAAAGCTTCAACAAAAGGAAAAGAAAAGAAAGAACACAATGAATCAGGACACATTTCAGAAGAAGAAGATGTGATAAATTTTGTTAAGAAGCTTCAACAGGGTTCTGGAAGGTTCAGAGGTAAGCTACCTTTCAAATGCTTTTCTTGTGGTAGAGTTAGCCATTATGTTGCCAAATGTCCTCATAAAGTTAAATATGAAAAAGGAAAGGAATATGTAAAAGGGAATAGGAAACAAGTTGTGAATAGAAGGAGTTACTATACTCATCAAGATAGCAATGGTTTATCTAATAGTGATGAAGATGAAACTGGTCGAGATTACAGACTTCTCATGGCTTATGATAGCAATGATTTTTGGGATAGTTTAGAAGAAGATAGTGGTGGTTTATCTAATAGTGATGATTATAGACTTCTCATGGCTTATGAAAATGATGATTTTTGGGATTCTTTAGAAGAGAAAAAATTTCATGAAGAAATCTCTGAACTAAAAATATGTTTAGAAGAAAAGAATATGATCATAGATACCTTGACATACCAACGTGATGAAAAAGAAAAACAAAATGAAAAACTAGAATGTGAAATTGTGGGTCCAAGAAAAGATTTTGAGAAAACAAAATCTCTTAGTCTTAGATTTGTTAATGGATCAGAAACTTTAAATGAAATTCTCAAGGTTCAGCGTTCTCCTCTGATAAAGACAAGTCCTGGATATATTGAAGAAGCATCATAATTACAAAAGTTGTCAACATCCACCAAAAGCGACCTTGATGCAGCAAAGACCAGTGAACAATATGAAAATCATCAACAAAGGCATAAAGTTGATCACCAGGTAAATCATACTCAACTTGCTCCAAGGATGAATATCAATAGGAGCCACAACCAACCTCAGGAAAATCATACTCAATTTGCTCCAAATATGAATATCAATAGAAACTACAATCAATAGGTAAATATATTCGATAGTTGCAGAAACTTCTTTAATGGGCAATGTTTTTCATGTCATAATTTTGGGCACAAAGCTGCTCAATGCATTGCTTACAAAACTATCATGACTAGAGAAGCATGAAATCAAAGGAATGTAACAGGGATCAAGAGAAGTTACTATAATAATTTTTCTCCTCTTGAAAATGAAATAGAATTCTCAATTTGTAACAACTTTGTTCATGAAGAATCTAAATGCATGAGAAAATTTCAGCAAACACCTCAGAAGAAGCAAATGCCATTAAATCCCAAGATATGGAGAAGGAAACAATCACAAACAGAAAGATGTGGTATAGCCTTATATGCAGAAGGACAAGAAAATCAATGGTACATCAACAGTGGATGCTCCAAACATATGACAAGTGACAAAGAGAAACTTCACTCATATAATGCCTTAGAAAAGGAAAAGAATGTCTCATTTGGAAGTGATAGTCTAGCTATCCTAAAAGGTAAAGGTTGTGTTTTCTTGAAAGAAAAGGTTAAAGCTGGAAATGTTATGTATGTAGATGGTTTAAGGCATAACCTGTTGAGTGTTAGTGGAATGTGTGATCAAGGAAATGAAGTATTGTTCTGATCAAATAGATGTGTTGTTCGTGAGCTTGATATAGGAGAGACTATGATCAAAGTTACAAGAACTCCAAACAACTTATACATACTCAAAGGAGGACAACAACAATGTTATCTAAGCAAAAATGATGAAAACTGACTATGGCATAGAAGATTGGGACATCTAAGGTTTTCTCAAATAAGAGAAGCCTGCAGACTCGGTTGTTTATGATCTTCCAAATATCAGGATCCCATAAAATACAATATGAAAACCATGTCAAATCAGTAAGCAAACCAATGTTCACTTCATGGAAAAAGAAGGATCAGGTAGTAAGCCTCTTGAACTTAGCCATACTGATTTATGTGGACCAACAAGGAAAAAGTTACCTCATGGAGAAGAATACGTTATTTATTTCATTGATGATTTTTCCAGAATGTGTTGGATATGTCTTCTAAAGCATAAAGATGAAGCATTTGAAAAGTTCCAAGCCTTCAAAGCTTTGGTTGAAAATGAATGAGATCGAAAAATAAAATGCCTTAGATCTAATCAAGGAGGGGAATTTATATTGGATGAATTCTTTGACTTTTTTGAACAACATGGAATAAAAAGGGAATTCTCCACTGTAAGAACACCCCAACAAAATGGTGTAGTAGAAAGGATGAACAGAAAAGTTCAACAAATGGCTCGAGCCATGATAGATGAATCTGGAACTCCTGCAACCTTCTGGGGTGAAGTTGCATTCATTTCCATGACTATTCTTAACAAAGCAAATGTTCGGGTAAATAGCACTCAAAATCCACATGAACTTTGGTATGGTAAGACTCCTACTGTAAAATACTTTAAAGTTTTTGGAAGAAAATGTTTTATCAAAAGGACTAAGGAAAAACTTGGTAGGTTTGAACCTAGAGGAGATGAAGTGATTCTTCTTGGTTATTCTTCCAGAAGTAAAGGATATAAATGTTATAATAAAAGACTTGGGAAAATTGTTGAAAGAATTGATGTTGTAGTTGATGAAGCATGCAGAGATCCAAAATAGATAAAATCAACAGAAGATTATGGCATTGAGGAAGTTGGGGACTGTTTTCCCACATCAAATCAAAATTATATTAAAGAAGAAACCAATGAAGCACCAAAAGAAGATATAATGGTAAAAGAAAAGACTTCGTCCAGGTCTGTTTAGAAAAATCATCCAAAAACTCAAATTTTAGGAGAAAAGGAGGTTGGTGTACAGACAAGAAGAGCTATTACAGGGACCTCAAGCTATCTAGCATTATTATCCTCCACTGAACCTCAAAATGTAAATGAATCATGCAAGGATGAATATTGGGTCAAGGCCATGGATGAAGAACTTGAGAAAATTGAAAAGAATGACACTTGAGAATTAGTTCATATACCTCATGATAAAAATATTATCGGAGCTAAACGGATATTTAAGAACAAGCTAAATCAAAATGGAGATGTCATTAGAAACAAGGCCAGACTTGTTTGTAAAGGGTATGCTCAACAAGAAGGTATAGATTTCGAAGAAACTTTTGCATCTGTCATGAGACTTGAATCCATAAGAATGTTTCTTTCTCTTTCCAGTTTTCATAAATTCAAAGTATACCAAATGGATGTAAAATCAACCTTCCTTAATGAAGATTTAAAGGAAGAAGTTTATATCGGATAGCCAGAAGGATTAATTCTTGGAAATGATGCAAATCTTGTATGTAGACTCAAAAAGGCTCTCTATGGTCTGAAATAGGCTCCAAGGGCTTGGTATTACCGCCCTGACAAATATCTACACCAATAAGGTTTTACAAAAGGTTCTATAGATAGCAATTTATATACAAAGATTGAAAATGATCAATTGCTAATTATTATTGTTTATGTTGATGATATCGTTTTTGGAAGCAATGAAGAATCCATGAGTCAAAATTTTTCTTTAGTAATGAAACAAGAATTTGAAATGTCCTTACTTTGTTAACTTACCTATTTTCTTGGTCTACAAGTTCAACAAACTAAAGATGGAATTTTTCTTTCACAAACCAAATATCTCAAGCAGATCTTGAAAAAGTACTAAGTGGAAGATTCTAAACCTGTATGTACTACAATAATAATAGGATGCAGTCTCAGCTCAAATGATGAATCAACAACAGTACATCAACCAACTTACAGACCCATCACTGACATTCTGCTTTATCTAATAGGTACCCAACCTGACATCATGCATGCAATAGGAATAGTTGGAAGATTCCAAGAAAATCCAAAGGAATCACACCTTCAGGGAGTCAAGAGAATTTTAAAATATCTTCAAGGAACTCAGGACTTTGGACTATGGTATCCTAGATATGCAGATCTTACTCTTCATGCATATACAGATGCAGATTGGGTAAGAAGTGTTGATGATAGAAAAAGCACTAGTGGTGGTTCATTCTATATGGGTTCCTGATTAGTGTCTTAGTTCAGCAAGAAACAAAGTTCAATTGCTTTATCTACAGCTTAAGCAGAATATGTGGTTGTTGCATCTTGATGCACACAACTACTTTGGATGATGCAACTCCACCTATCTCCATTCTATGTGATAATATAAGTGCCATCAGTATTTAAAAAAATCCAATCATGCACTCTGAGGCCAAGCACATACCCATCAAGTACCATTTTCTACGAGAACAACTGCTTGAACGAAAGGTCAAATTGTAGTATGTTCCCTGCAAAGAACAGGCTGCTGATATATTCACTAAAACACTTCCCAGAGTAACATTTGAATATCTCAGACAAATGTTGGGAGTAATTGCTCCATCATCATGCTGTTAAATCTAGTCTTTCAAAGGAAAGTTATTATATGCGGGTTTCATGAAGTACAGTCGCATATACACGTGGGTTTCTATGGCTGAAAAAGCGTATATGTATTTTTGACAGGAAAAACAATGGGTCAGACTGTAATATGGGTGCTTTGTCTGATGTTGATGATTACAATCTAATGATATGCTTTGTTCATTAATTTTTATCTGACTAACAAAGATGCCTTGATTAATGACTTGTTAACAATGCACAGGTAGCACAGGTTCAGGGGGAGCATTAGCCTTCACCCACATTTTGCACTGTTGGCATTATGGTTGTTGAGTCTAGCTATGGCTTCAGGTGTTTATACCATTTGTTACTTAAGTCCTGTAAAAGTGTAGGGTGTGATACGACTTCTGATACATTTGAATGATTCCTATTGGACAAATGATGTAATTTGTATCCTGACTTTGCATGGGATGGATGATGTAATATTTGTTGTATTTCTATCATGTATAAACAATTGGTATATCCCCACTTGGTTGGGTGGATGAGTCAAATTTGGTATATCCCCACCTGATTGGGAGATTGATGTATGTATGAGTCATTGGTGATAGGAAGGTCAAACTCACATAGTTGAGTTATAGATTCATGTTATTCTTTTGGAAAATATTTTTGTAGACTCTGCATGTGCTCAGGGGGAGCATGGACAGTTTAGTGCATCACAACATGTACAAAGGGGGAGTTTAATTAACAAATTCAACATGTTCCTAGGGGGAGCATGATCAATGTTTATATTTAGTTGTTCATATATGAAAGCCTTCACTTTGGTCGGCCCTTTTCCCTTGCTATCAATGGGGGAGAACATCTTGGTCTACCCTCTTCCCTTGATGTCAAAGGGGGAGAGTATTTTGGTGTTGCTTGATATCTCTAACAATTTCTATAGCTTGTAGTAATCAATGCCAACATGGTTGCCATCAAGTCCAAAGGGGGAGACTTTTGGCATTATGATACATGTGTTGTACTTGAAGGAAACCCTCTTGTATCATAACAACTCACTTGTACATGGTAACTAGATGATCTACATAACTAGATGAATCTAGAGGAGAGATATCAGATGTGACAGAATGCATAGCAGATGTGTTTACATATGGGACAAAATGCAGGGCGGTTTAAAGGAATCAATTCAAAAGTAATGCATAATGGAAAATCATAGGTCTATTTATAGGGAATAAAGTAACGGTACAAAAGAATAGGATGAAGGAATAAAGGACTACAGATCAAAAGAAAGAATTTGAAGAAAAATGACACTTTCAGGTATGTTAAGTTGTATACACATGTTCACTGTACGAAAAGAGCGTATACATGCGGGATCATGGAATAGAAGAAGCGTATACGTATGCATGCACTTTGACAAAATGAAAATCATGTATGGGATGGAAAATCAAGGTTTTGGTCCAAGGTATTGGTCCGAGGTATTTGGTCCAAGGTATTGGTCCGAGGTATTTGATCCAAACTATTGATCCAAGGTATCTAGTTTGAGGTATTGATCCTAAGTGTTTTTGGTCCAAGGTATTAAGAAAGGCCTAAAACTATATAAGGAGGAGAATATCATTAGGTTAGGGTGTGCAAGTGAATAAGATTCTAAGGAATACATCTATTTGAAGTATTTTTATGTTGCAAGGTTATGTCTGGGACTAGATCTGAAATATTTATGTGCACATTGAGTTCAATATTGGATCAGGATCATGAGACCTGAAATGACTTATTCTTGAATGATCTAATATTGGTTGTTGCTAGATTTGATGTTTTGTGTTTGGTTTATTTGTTATCTATCATGATATGGGTTTGTCTAAAGTCTGGAATTGCAACGAAGTTCTAAGTCAATATTTGAAGATCTGTATGTAGGTTTGTCTCAATAAATTAGCGTATACACGCAGGTTCGGTTCTTTCAAGTAGCGTATACAAAAGAAAGGCTTGATGTTCAAAGATGACTGATCTATCAGATCAATATTGTTGATTTATTGTTGTTGCCATTTTACTGTTGTTCATCAATGAAATTTCTTAGATCTGAATGCAAATCTGAATGTATAAGGAGGTTGATATCTGATTGATTGTATAAGTGAGAAGAAGTGTTTTATGTTACATGTCTATGTAAAGTTCTGTAAGTTGACAATAGGTGTTTAGTACACTGTTGCTTGGTACAGTTTCTGAATCAGGGATTTTATGATTCATAATCTTTAGACGTATACACAGGTTAGGCTAAAGGAAGTAGCGTATGCACGCAAGCTGTCTTCATTGAAGTAGCGTATACAGTTTGACACATGAATTTTTTAGGTTTCAGTTGGTTCTAAATGTTGATACATGTTTCTAGGTTCAGCACAGTGTTCTAATAACAATGCTCTGATTGTTTCAGATTAACTACATGTTGGTTGATGAAGTTTGAGTTTGTAAATTTCTGATGCGTTATTGATGAGTCAAGGTCTTCATATGTCTTCATATGTGCCAGGAGCATCCAATCTGAAAATTCATGAAACGTGATCCTTGGTGGAAGAGTGGAGTTTTTTGTAGGCTGGCACCTATGTACTAGTAAACATATTGGATATTATAAGAGCTAGGAGGTTGTAGCTCCCTTCTAGTAGAAGCTGGAGAATGAGATAAGGTTGTAACCTTCTGCAAGTAGAAGCCTGCATACTAGTATGAGTCTGCACCAGTACAAGATTGTAAACAGATTTTATTATTATTAAAAGTAGACAGAGATGAAAAGGTTATTTATTTGTAAATATTGGTTCACCCCCCCCCCCTTTCAATATTATTTCAAACAATTGAGAACGTGCTATAATGGTTGTTATCATTTTCCCATCCTTGTAGACTATTATGCAAGATACTAGACAAGTCTTTCTCATTACTTGGTTGTATTGAACGTCACATATTTTGTGGACTATTCCATTGGATGTTAGATGAATCTTTCCTGGTTGTGTGTGTCTCTACTAGGGTGCTATTGTTACCTCTCTCTTAGAGGCTCAATTATTTCTCTCCCTTCCTAGTAGAAAAACCTTGACACACTTGTAACCAAATACTCACTAGGTACACTTACTTTTCAAAGGAAAATATGCATTCCTCTTTCTTGCTGACAGTTAGAGCCAAGGGAAATGTTCAAGAATATACTACATTCAGGCTAATATCTTGGATGGGGATCTTATTCCAAATGGTGTGAGGTCTAATTGGGGCTTCATATTGGGGAGCCCTCCCTTGGTTGATGGATTTCTAGCACTGTAAATCGATGCAAGTTCATATGGCAAAATTTGAAGTCCATGGAATTTAGTATCTTTTCCTTTATTAGCATGTGAAGTGTCCCATAATAGGACTTTCTAGCCTATTTAAATGGTTACATATTTAGCCTTCTTATCATGGTATTTATTTATTTATTTATGGATTTAAGGATGAATTTATTTTCTCATTGAGAGATAGTAAGGAGTAATATATGTTAATTAAGTTTGGTTCCTTAAATCCTTCTCTTTGGAACGAGAAAAGAAAAGAGGGTAATTGGAGTTCAATAGGCATCTCAACTTCATTCCCATAGACAATTTGAAAGGGTGTAATATTGGTACTGACCTTACTATTAGTACGATCTTCCCATAGGGCATAAGAGAGTAAAGGATGCCATTTCCAAGGGTTATTATAAATAATCATTTTAAGGATTTTGACTAGGTTTGTGTATTTATTGATTCAGCTAACCCATTTCCTTGGGGGTAGTAATAATATGAGGACGTGTATTTAATACCAAACCTATTACAAAACGGTGTAAATTTTATGGAAATAAAAGCCATTTCATTATAAAAAAAAATTGTATAGGTGTGTTGAATGTAGGTCGTAACATTTATTCAAATAATTGTAATATTTTATCTTCAATGGCACTTTTAAGCGGGATTACTTCAAACCACATAGTAAAATAATTTTTCATAGTCAAAATGAAGAAGTGACTAGCTGAGGAAGGTAGGTTGATTGGGCCTATGAAGTCCAGCTCAAATTTAACAAAGGGACAGTTGGTGATGATGGGATCCAAAGTCATGGAATAATATTGTAATTTTCTAGTTGCACAATGGCATTCATTACATGATTTGATAATTTTGAAAGTATCATGGAAGATGTGTGGCCAAAGATAGCAAAATCTCAAAATCGTATATGAAATGGCTCTTCCAGTGAAGTGGCCACAAACATGATTGAATTGTTTAATGAGCCATGATGATATTTTGAAATATGAGCCATGAATTTCATCTTAGGATTACACCTTCAATGTTATGAAACCAGCTCACAAAAATATAGAAAGGAAAGATCAATGCCTTAGAATTCAACCTCTTCGAGGGGGAAACCTCCTTTACATTACACAAATGAACAATTCTTGGATGATACAAATGAAAAGACCTCATTTATATATATATGAGCCTAAGGGGTCATAATATAATCAGAGCCAACATAACAATAATAATGTAAGGGCACAATAACAACAATAGTGGGCTTCTATGGGGCACAATAATAACAATATGGGGACTACATGGGCACAACAATATAATAATGAAGTTGTACTAATAACAATAAGGGGTTACACTAGTATTATAGCAACCTAACATTCAAGAAACTTCCTGAACAGGGTATTACGAACAAAAACATATTTTCAAGCATCCAATCAAAGTGTCCTTGAGATTTTTTCAAAGTTTTTTGGTCATATCTTATGAATCAAATAAAATATGATATTATGATACCAAGGATGATGATAATGTTTAGATTGGTCATCTTGGACAAATAATAATTCAACAAAATATTTATTTTGGGATTCAACTTCCTTGGCATGAACAAATTATTGGGAACGATGTAAGGCCAAGTCCTTATATTCTAGTGGTTTTGGTCATGATAAGATTGGGTTCTTGTATTTTTGCTAACCCGTGTGCCAATTTAACAAACATTAAATTTTATGAAAGAAGAAATTTTACGATTGGTAATGAATTCCTTACCTCAGTATGCTTTCCAATAATAATAGGCCTGAACGTCTCAATAACATTTACAAGGTAATAATCATGTTTTTCAATCAACGAGGATTTGATAGCTTCATTAGATAAGCTCTAGCTTAAAAACACTATATGTTGTTTTTGTCACTGATTATGTTATGAACGAGCTCACGTAAAGAAAGAAAAGAAAGATCAATGCCGTAGAAATGAGCTTCTTTAAGGGGGCAACCTCCTTTACATTACACAAACGAACAATTCTTGGATGATACAAATGACAAGATCTCCTTTCTATATATATAGGAGTCTAAGGGGTCATAATATAATTAGCGTTGACAAAAAAATAATGATGCAAGAGAATAATAATAACAATAGTGGGCTTCTATGGGGCACAATAATAACAATACGAGGACTACATAGGCACACAAATATAATAAGGGGGTTGTACTAATAACAATAAGGGGTTAGACTAGTAGTATAGGGACCTAACATGCCTCTCTCCTTTAAAAAGTGTTGTCCTCAATGCTTGAGTAGTTGTTGATGCTTCTGTATAAAATCCTTGTCCTCCCTTCTGGAATCTTCAGTAAGTAATTTCTTCCACTTGATGAGATACTCTAAGATTGATCGATTTCATAGCTATTGTGTTCTTGTTTCTGTGACTGCTCTAGGTTCCAATATGATTTTTCCTTCCTCGTCAAGTTTTCACAATATTTTTTGAACTGGGATTTTTTGCAAATTTTGAAATAGTGGCCACACTTCTTTTCCCTTCTTCCATTCATCCCTTGCTTCGTTTATCCAATCTAGTTGGATAATATAAATAACACAAAGAAATTATTCCACATCCTCATCCTTTCTTGAGAGTGCATCTGAAACAACATTTTGCTTCCATTTTTTTAAATGATTTCAAATTCATAACAAAATATATATGTGACCCATTGTTTCTATTCTTCTAAAGATAATATTTGTTCTAAAAACTATTTAAGACTATCATGCTCCATGTTTACCTTGAAGTGTCTTCCCATTAGGTAAGGTCACCATTTCATAAGTTCATGTAGTATTGCCAACATTTCCTTCTCGTAAATAACTTGCTTGACATGTAGCCGTAAAAATACCCAATCGCCTACATCAAAACTTCTTTCACTGCAATGTTGATCTTCCTGTTGTTTCATTCGATTCTGCAATAAAGTGGCATTATCCTTTAAAAGTTGCAAAACTTGTTATTGATGCTCGATGTGATATTTCACTGCTTGATATTTTTCTTCTTGATATGTCATTTTATCTTGAGAGTTTGAGGAGTGGTAATTTCTTCCAATGCATTACAACATATGGTGAGACTCATTTCTTGATGCTCGATGTGATATTTCACTTCTTGAACATTTTTCTTCTTGATATGTCCTTCTATCCTGATAGTTTGAGGAGTGGTAATTCTAGCCAATGCATTACAAGATATGGTCATATTCATTTCTTATTTCTTGATGTGATGTTTCACTTCTTGAACCTTTTTCTTCTTGATATGTCCTTCTATGTTGAGAGTTTGAGGAGTGGTAATTATTTCCAATGCTTTAGAAGATCTGGTTGGATTCATTTCTTCTTTCTTTGGGGTTGGTTCCTTGTGTATATCCTTTTCTTTTGATCTTTCTTGATACTTTTCTTCCTCCTCTTCATAATCTATGTAAAATAATTTCTTCTCAGTGCACTTATGACGTTTAGTGTATTTGCTATCACAATTGTAACAAAGCCCTTTTTCTCTTTTTTCTTCCAATTGTTGTGGTGTAAACCTTGTAGGTTGTGGAAGGGTAGGAACAAAACCACTTCCATATTTATATTTGGGAGCGGTAGGATTCCTTGTTCCATAATTCCGCTTTCAATTTTTCTTGCCAACCTGAATGCCTTCTTTAATGAATCAGGTTCCCAAAGACGAACCTCATGTTGAATGTTATCCTTTAAAGTACCTATGAAGACATCAATCCTTAGCTTATCTAGAATATCGTTTACCATTATATTCAATTTTTGGAAGTCCTCAATGTGCTTTTCCATTGAACCCTTTTGTTTGGGATTTATCAATTGGCTAAAGAAGGTGTTACTCTTTGTATCCTCATAATGTGCTATAATTGCCTCCATGAAAATTGACCAAGTGACAAGTGGTTTATGAGAACAAAGGCCTTAATACCATAAAATTTGATTCGATTCTAAGTATAAAGATGCAATATGTACATTTTGTAACAATTTTACACCAATTTACCGGATCCTTTCCATCAAACTTCCTCATATCATTTTTTCTTGATCTTAGGAGCTTGATCTTGAATCTACTTTATCTATGTAATTTCTGATCTCCAAGGTTTGAAATTGTGTCTTGCAGTAGCCCTCTTAGTTCTCTTTGTGACCCCACAAGTCTGATGAAGATTTGATTCTCCAATAAAGCGTTAAACCCAATCTCGCAAGATGGCTTCATTATATAACTTTTTAGTAGAGAGAACTTGTACGAAGTGCCACCTGTCACTGTTTAGACCTTCAAAATTGAAACTGATATATAGGAAACTCTAGGCCATCTCCTTTCTGTAACGTCTGACGAAATTTCAATATTATACTCAGAGATGAGGATTTTCCCAAGGTCACAAATTTGGGATGTGATTCAAGAGCCTGTAGAAACCCTAAATGTATCTAACTGTATCTCCAAAAATATAGAAAAACAAGACCTGAAATTTAGACCTGAGCTTCACCCAATTTTCAGCTCAAATGGGTTTTAATTTCAGAGTCTAAAACTTTGTAGAAAAAAATTATAGCGAAAATTCCACGATGAATTGTTTGAGATTGAATTTCAGAGCTTCCAAAAACCCTAACTTCCTCCGATCATATCTCTGAAACTATAGCAAGCCTAGCTCTGAAATGTGAATCCTAGGTTTAGAACGATTTCGTCTCAAATGGGTTTTTCTTTTAGCTTTTGAAAATTCATAGAGAAACAGTTATAGTGAAAATTCCATGATGACCTATTCGGAGCAACGAAACCCTATAATCCAAAGCTCTCATACCAAATGTTATGAACTAGCTCACAAAAAGATAAAAAAGAAATATCTACATCTTAGAAATGAGCCTCTTCGAAGGGGAAGCCTCCTTTACATTACACAAATGAAAAATTCTTGGATGATACAAATGACAAGACCTCCTTTCTATATATAGGAATCTAAGGGGTCATAATATAATCAGAGCCAACATAACAATAATAATGTAATGGAACAATATTAACAATAGTGGGCTTCTATAGGGCACAATAATAACAATATGGGGACTACATGGGCACAACAATATAATAAGGGGCTTGTACTAATAACAATAGGCGGTTACACTAGTAGTATAGGGACCTAACAGATTATTTTTCTACATTAAGATAACAAAAATTGCTTCTTTTGTAGCATTAGTATATATGATAGAGTCATTAGTAAAATCAAGAGTAGCAAAAATGATATTTGTTGAATTGGGATATTTAATTTGCTAGAATGCATTTTGAGTGGAAGCATTCCAATTAGAGGGTTGATTATTTTTTAACAAAATATGAATTGGTTTGCAATTTTTTCAAAGTTGGTAATAAATATCCTTATGAATTTTACTTTTCCCATGAATGATTCGATATATTACTTTACAGGAGGGGCAAAGAGAGATTTAATAGTTGATAACCTTTCGACATATATATTGATTCTTGAATCAGAAAAAATGTGTCCACGTAATTTACCTGATTTGACACCAAAATAAAATTTTCGGGATATAGAGACATTTCATACATTGTACAACAAGTAAAAACATTGTCAAGTTGGTAAAAATGATCAAATCGCTACCTAGAATAGACTGTCAAATCATCCAAATAGACTTGGTCAATTATTCTTATCAAGTTGCCAAAAGCTATGTTCATACATATCTAAAATGTAAAGCAAAATTTATGAGGCCAAAAGGAATATGGTTGAAGGAAAAGGTTCCTCATTTAGTTGTGAAGGTCATCTTATGTCTATCACTCCTTTTCAAGCGAATTTGGTTGTAGCTTGAGAAACCATCTAAAAGTAACATCATGCTAGAGCCGACTAGCTGTTGCAAAATCAATCCCATATTAGGCAGTAGGAAATTATCCTTCACACTACCCTTTTTCAAGGAATAAAAGTCAACACATAGGTGAATTTTACCATTTTTCTTTCTATCATGAACTAAGTTAGGCACCCATTTTGAATGTTATATTGGGTATATAATATGAGCAACAAACATCTTACCTGATTTATCACTAATAGTTTCTTCAAGAGCAAGGTTAAAAGGGTTTTACTTCTGCCTCATAGGTTGGAAATCCCTCTTAATTCAAATGCATGGATGATTACGGAGGCATAAAATCCTTTTAAATCATTATAAGGCCAAGGAATGAAATTTGACAAATCGTTAAAATGGAAAACAAACTCATTTATTTCTTTAGTTGAGTTGGTTTCAGAGACATTTAGTATTTTATGACCATTATCAGTTTTGATGTTTAGCTATATAGTCTTGTCAATATTTTTTCAGGGTACTTTGTTTATAATATGAGTTTTAATGGCATAACTTGCTAAAAAAACATCCCCCAAAGGGACAAGACCATTTGGGTATTTATTTTTCCAAGGTTGATTATTTGATATGATTCCTTGGTTTCATCTGTGAGGAAGCTTAGAAGATGCTGTTCATCATTGAAGACTTGCCAAGATTCATCATTGTCAAGTAAGTGTGGTCTTTACAATGTCACCACGATGCAACCAAGTTTGTTAATCATTTTTAGGCACCTAGGCCTTGAAATGTACATTTATAGGTTGTTGGCTACAATTTTCATGCTCTAGTCGACATGCGTGGTATTAAAAACTTTACATTTATAAATAGCATTTGAAGTAAGGGTAGTATAATGCATGGGGGCTTCTCTTAATGAACCTATGACAAATCATGTGCATTTGTGGAATATTAAAAAATACCCTTAATTTGACTACATATTGGAAAATACCTCTAAAAAATAAATTATTTAACCGCCTAATGCCTCATTAGCTTGCTAGATCGGGTGTTTTGTGGATAAATTCCTTCTTCTAATAGAAGCAAGCTCCCTAGACCTAGTGTCCTGATCTAGAAAAAAATGAGACAAATACTCTATTTTTTCCTTGGAGAAATTTGTAATATGGAAAAAAGACTCATTTGGAAACTAATGTAAACTCTCTTGTTCTCCTTGCTTGCAAGCTTTACCTCCAACTCCAAATGCGATAAGTGGAACGTACAAAGCATCTAAAACAAGAAAGAGAATGAAAACATACAAATAGCATATACAAACATCTCTAAATAATCATACAAGGATTCGCTGCTCTAAATATACATAAATGAGACATAATATATAGGAAAAAAAAGAAATTTTTGTGTTAATAAAAGGAGGAGAAGGTCACAAAACTTGAATACCTTGACTTTGTAGATCTCTCCCAGCTATTTGTCCTTCCTTTGTCCCAATAGAAATAATTCAATTACACCTCAAGTACATGGATGGATTATGGACCTCTACACAAAAACGGGCAGCATAAGCGCATAACTAAGAGTCTCAAAAGGCCAACCCATTCCTAATAGCAAGTAATGCATTTATAGGAGAAAACTGGAGGTTGTAGATCCATTAAAATAGGGTAAAATCCACTTTAGAAGTGGATAAACTCCATGGGATAAGTGATAATACCTCATTTATAGGAATTCGAGGACATGTTTAACAGTGGATGGAATCTTCCATGACATAATCCTCTAGAAGCAAAAGCTTTGAATTATATTTAAGTTTTTCTTCGTTTCAAGGGTCATTGCACTTGTAGTGAAAGTAATCGGCGCTCACCAGCACTTTTTTTTATGTGACCTACATCATCACACTTATTAAACTATGTGTGTTGATCTAGAAAAATAGGATTTTAGCCAAATGTAATGTGGGATTTTTGGAAATTCTGGAAAGGGTATGATTTTCGCTCTGTAGGGGATGATTACAGTATTAATGGATGATGATTGATTCGGGTTCAAGTCCATTTCAAATTGGATGTGACAAAATGACCTATCACATGAGGTATAAATTCTCTTAACTCAATTCAAAATTAACTTAGAGTCTTCAAAAATAGAGACGCTTTTGAATTCCAAGCTGAAGGGAATTATTGAATCAAAGGAGTAGATCTTTAAACTTTGTAATGTTGTTAGTACATGAACAATTTAAATGATAAGAAAACTAATGTGATTTGCCAAAATGATTTTATAATAAGATATCGTCATCATTCCCTTATTTTGATCATGATCTATTAGAAAACATATGCCAAATTAAATTATAATATGAAGGAACATCCAAAATAGTCTTCTTGCGAGCCTCCTCTTCACTGAAGATCGATTAAAATCCTATGTCATGTTGGAAATAATACTGAGAGGGGTGGTGAATCAGTATTATCAGATCAATAAAACTTTTTCATTTTCTTACTCAGATTCATATACGCTACTTCAGTTAAGGATATTCACGTGTATACGCATCTGTGTCTAAAGAAACTAGCGTATATCTAGATTATTTATAAGTCAGATAATCCATTACATGTTGATCTTTAAATAATGCATCAGAACTTCATTGACCATATGAACAGTAAATAGAAGCAATAAATAGAACAGATCATCACACACAAGAAGCACACATGAACACCATGATATAAGGTGGAAACCCAATGTGGGTGAAAACCACCTGCTACAATTTGTTTCTATCTTC